>CAUYLG010018286.1:0-73510 GCA_963573385.1 Cacajao melanocephalus
AAATCACTCCTCAGCAATTGCATAGCATTTCACAGGTTTAAATAAAATATTGGTTGGCTGCTTGTTTGTTATTTTCATCCCTTTTTCCTTCCTGTCTCCATTGTTAAGCACAATTATTGGCATAAAAGAGGTTTTTAATACCCATTTTTAGACTGCATTCTAGACTGGACAATAGAACAAGAATCCCATTCTCTCTCCCTCTTTCTCTTCCTCTTTCTTTCTCTCTTACATTCTTTTTCTTCTTTCTTTCACTCTCACTTTCTTTTCTCTCTTTTTCTTTCTTTCAAAAATAAAAAAAAAAAGAAATTTTCATTTATTCAAGTGTTTTCACTTTCATGATTTTATATGTAAACTTTAAGGGCAGCTATTACTCCAATTTTACTGATGAGAAAATTGAGATGTAGATTTTACATGACTCTCCTAAAGCATGGAAAACAAGTAAAAATTTCATTCAAACCATGAATTTAGTTTTTTTAACTAGTTATTTCTAAGCCTTCACACTATCCACCTTGATTAAAGCAAATACAAAGTACGATAGTGATGTTTAAAATGTATTAGTGATAAATGCTTACTATCTATTCTTAATATTATAAATTAATATTGTTAATAGAGTTGTTCTACCAATTGACCATAGATGCCATAACACCAGATTAACAACTCCTCTAAAAGCACTGACAGTGGTTAAACAAATCATAGATCTGGGTATCAGTTTAATCTGTACATATTGAACTCCAAATACATATCTTATTTGAATATAAATTAACTTATTACAGGTAAATTTTTAAAAAATAATTTCTATATAATAAAATTGTTTATGAGGCATCACAGTTTCTGAAAGAATGTTGCCTAAAGGTCACCTTTTAATTTATAAACTCTGTCCACCTGGGATTGATTTTAGAGCTGGGTCTAGAACATAACTGCATAAAGAACCAACTTATTTTTGTAACTAGAACCATGCAATCTTCTCTTAAGATATAAGTTTGAAATTTTCTAGCCTGAAAATGAACTTGATTAAATTTGGGCTTCAGTCTTTTGAAAATTTAATAATATTTGTCCCTGTCTTTTTAGGATTTTAAAAAGATACAATCTGCTATTTAAGAGATGTTATACTTGTGTGTATGTGTGTGTTTGTTTACGTGTGTTTCATTAAACCATTTAACCGGTTGAGTATATCAATGTCTGCAACATTTTCTATTCTGAGATAAAGAGGGATAACTAATAACGCTAAGTTTACTTATCTGTTTCTACACTTGCTCATTAGTTTTAAGTTAAACATGTTTTTTGAATAAATGGCTAACAATTGATTAATGCAATTTAATGAATTATTTTCAAAATAACAATTTAATTTGCTCTATTTTAAAACTCAGGCTATTTTGTCTTAATAGATATAACTTCAAATTCTGTTAAAACCAAAATGATGGAGGTGGTTGAAGAACTTTTACAAACTTAAGAACCTTGCTTGTCTCTGACATCTCAAAACGCTTTTCTATTTGTCAGATAGAGAAGTAGGACTGTTTTTTTTCAGTGCTAATCACAATGAAAAGTCACCACTAAACACCAATAACAATAAAAGAAAAATGAAGTTGTTTCTTAGTAGAGAAGCACGAAAGAAAATCTCCTAACTAGAATTCCGACTGCCAACATTCTACAATTTTATATTGAATGTAAGTCTATCATTCACCAGATTTGTGATTAGAAGTGGAAATATGTGCAGATAAGTCTCTATAAACACTTCAGAGAAATAAGAATTTTAAAAATGTATAAAAGTTAATATCATTTGTAAATCTATTTACTTTGCAGTATCATTTATAAAAATGATTTTACATTTTTCTTGAGACTCTCCAATTGTGCCTTTATTAAGCTGTAATGAATTCACCACAGCACATTAATTCTTAGCCAAATTTGAATAACATTCAAATTAAGCATATAGTTGATGCAGTCATGGCTATGTCATCACATTTAACATAATTTAATTTAATAAGGTTTTCTACTTGGCTTTAATAGAACTTCTCAATGAAGAATTTGTCAGGTTTGAGCCAGAATGAGTATATTTCCTTTTAGTCAGTTTTAGAAATATGTATTTATTAAGAATTTGAATGTAGAGGCAGGAGGCAAAGAATTATCTCTATCACATTATATCTCTCTGAGAGGTAACATGGGTTAATAGACCATATAAGGAATCCTAATACTTGCTTCTAGATTCACCTCCTTATTAACCCAATATATGATATTGGAAAAAATCAATGTAGCTCAATTTGCTCACTATAAAACTTTTCTCATACACTTATGAAAATAACGTAAAATTATGTATGAAAGCAATATAAAATGGTTTTTCGTATGCACTTCTTAGCAGTGCAAGAGTACAGATAGATAAAATATAAAAGTGAAGCATTTTCATGAAACCACCATTTAATGTTGTTAAAACTACTGATGTGTTTCTTCCATATCTAATCCCACTGACTCATTTTTCTCTCATCTGCTTTTAAAACCCTCTTTGCCTTTGAGTTTCTGAAGGTTTATTACAATGATTGAATGTGGAGCTATTTTATTGTATCCTGCTTTGCATCCACTGCTTTTCTAGTAAGTTTATATAAACATATGGTAGTCCTTATTCTATTATCTCTTCAATTTTTTCATCTATAATTTTTACCTGCTTCATCCTCAGTAATTTATTCACCTCTATCTCCAGATCAATAATTAAGTCATTTGCTGAGTGTAATCTGCTGTTCAAACTGTAATTTGTTTCTGATTTTGGTGATTATACATATTTTAATTAAACTTTAAAAATAAAGTTTACAATATAAATTTAAGTTATGAATGTTTTGAATATTTTGTATACAAGTACTTTATGAAATATGTGTCTTGCAAAGATTTTCTCTAAGTTACTGCCTTGCCTTTTTATTTTTTTAATTATATCTTTCATACAGCAAAAGGTTTTAGTTTTAATAAAGTTTTTTACTTTTTTTTTTCTTTCCTAGAAGATGCTTTTTGTGTTGTTACTAAAAAGTTGTTGCCGCACTCAAGGTTACCTATATTTTTGCCTGTGTCATTTCTTTAAAGAAATTTTTTATTTAGGTCTGTGTTCCATCTTAGGTTAGTTTTTTTTTTTTTTTAAGTGTGAGATTTGTGTCTAGATTTTTTTATGTCAAAGTCCAATTTTCCCAGCACCATCTGCTGAAAAGTTTATCCTTTTACATTGAATTGCCTTTGCATCTTTGACAAAGATATGTTGATGATATTTAGGTGAGTCAATTATGGAGCTCTCATTTTTGTTCTGTTGACCTATGTGTCTATTCTTTTGCCAATACCACATTGTCTTGATTATTATAGCTTTATAGTAAATCTTGAAGTTGGGTCATTTCAGTCTTCAGACTTCATTTTTTTTTTTTTTTTCAGTACTGAGTTGGCGATTTCTGGGTCTTTTGCCTTTTGATATAAACTTTAGAAACAGTTTGTGAATATCCACAAAATAACTGGCTGAGACTTTAAATGGAATTGTATTGAATCTACAGATCAAGTTGGAAAGAGTTGGTGATCATATAAAGGGTGTTGTGTTTATAATTTCAAATTACAGTTTTTCATTGCTGGTGTATAAGGAAGTAGTTGACCTTTATATATTAACTTTGCATCCTGAAACCTTGTTATAATTGGTTATGAATTCCAGGAGGTGTTTTATTTTCAGATTATTTGAGAATTTTTATATAGATAATCATGACTTCTGTGAACAAAGACAGTTTTTTTTCTCCTTTTCCAATCTGTATATATCTTGTTTTCTTTTATTGTGTTATTGCATCAGCTAGGACTTGCAGTACAATGTTAAATAGGAACCATGAGAGGGGACATATTTGTCTTGTTCAGTAAATTAGGGAGAAGGTGTATAGTTTCTCGTCATTAGGTATAGTATTAGCTGTAGGTTTTGTGTAGATGTTCCTTCTCAGATTGTGGATACTCCCCTCATTCCTAATTTGCTGATTTTTAAAATAAAAAATAAGTTATTCTGCAGCTGTTTATATAATCATATACCTTGCATACTTGGGGAGAAAACTCCACTGGTCATTTTGTGTAATTATTTTGATACATGGTTGGATTTGATTTGCCAAAAATTTTCTAAATTTTTACATTTATGTTTATGAAATATTTGTAATTTTCCTTTCTCATAATATCTTTACTAGGTTTTAGTATTAGTGTAATGCTGGACTCATAGAATCGGTTAGATTGTGTCCCTTTTGCTTCTATTTTCTGGAAGAGATTGAAGAGTATTGGTATCATTTCTGACTTAAATGTTTGCCAGAATTAACCAGTGAAATCATCTGGACCAGATTTTTTTCTTTGAAAGGTTATTAGTTATTGATTCAATTTATTTAATAGACATATTAAATATTATTGACACATTTACTAAATATTATATATTTCTCTTTGAGTTTTCTTTGCTTGTGTTGTTTAAAGAATTGGTAAATTTCACCTAAGTTAACAAATTTGTAGGCTTAGAGTTATTCATAGTATTTCTTTATTATCCCTTTAATATTCATGGGATCAGTGGTGATAACATATTTTTCATCTCTGATATCAATAATTTGTGTTCTCTCTCTTTTTTCCTCTGTTAGCCTACCTAGAGGTTGATACATTCTACCGATCTTTACAAAGGACCAGTTTTTGTTGGTTGATTTTCTTTATTGTTTTCTTGATTTTAATTTCACTGGCTTCTGCTCAAATTTTTACTATTTCTTTTCTTTTGTTTGCTGTTTAAGTTTCTATTACACATTGTTTTCTAGTTTCCTAAAGTGGAAGTTAGGTTATTGATTTTAGATATTTCTTCCTTTTAAAAATATGAATCCAATGCCATAAATTATCCTTTAAGTTTTCCTCTACACACTTATTTTATGCATCCCACACTTTTTGTTGAGAATACTTTGAATATGCTCTTCTAGCTATTTTGAAATATACGACGTATTATTGTTAACTAGAGTCACCCAACTGTGCTATCGAACACTAGAACTCATTAGCCCTGTTTAACTCTATATTTGTATTCATTAAAAATCTCTCTTCACTTCACTACCAAAACACACAGGTTTTCCAAATTCTGGAAGCTATCCTTTAAACTCTGCCTCCCTGAGATCAACAATTTTAGCTCCTACTTATGAATCAGTATATGTGATATTTGTCTTTCTATGCCTGGCTTATTTCACTTAGCAAAATGACCTTCAGTTTCACACACATGCTGCTACAAATGACAGTATTTTATTCTTTCTTATGACTGAATAGTATTCCATTGTGAATATATACATTTTATTCATCCATTCTTTTGTTCAAAAATACTTAAGATTACTCTTTAAATTACCCTCAAAATGTCTTTTTTTGTCCTATTATTTAGAAGGGTGTTTTTTAACTTTTAAATATTTTGTGAGTTTCCAGCTATCTTTCCATTGTTTTTTGTTTAAATCAGTTGTGATCCATGAGCCCACTCTATGTGATTTCTATTCATTTAAAATTGTTACAGTATATGTTATGTTCCAGAATGTTGTCTACCTGAGTGACTACTATCCCAGAATACACATGAGAAGAATGTGTATTCTGGAGTTCCTAAATGAACTAATCTATAAATGCCAACTAGATCAAGTTTATTGACAGTAATGTTTCATAAAATTATATTATGATTACTGATTATCTGCCTGCTGTACCTTTGAATTCCTGATTGAGATTTGTTAAATACTACAATTATAATAATGCATTTATCTATCCCTCCTAATGTTCTACCAATTTTTGTTCTGTGTTTTGATGTTCTATTTAGGTACGTGCATATTAAGGATTGTCATGTCTTTTTGCAGGATTAGTTTCTATATCATTATTTAATTCCCCTCTTTATCCATTATCACATTCTTTGTGCTGACATATGCTTTGTCTGAAAGCAATAAAGTTATTCCAGGTTTCTTTTCATTTGTGTTAGAATGGTATATATTTCTTCATTTCTGTACTTTTAATTGATTTGTTTTATTGTATCTAAAGTTGGTTTCTTGTAGGCAACATATGGTTAGATTTTGATTTTTTTTAATCTTCTCTCTCTAATTTGTGTATGCAGACCATTTACATTAAAAGAGATGGTTGATATTTGGGGTTATTATCTCTCATATTTGTTACTGTTTTCTATTTATTGCATTTATTCTTTGTTCTTCCCCCCCATTTCTGCCTTCACTAAAGGTGACATTATACAATTGAACCTAATAATTATTAGTAACTTATCACAGTTCATATTTGCCATGTGTATTTGCCTTTGCTATTTAAAATGCAATTTCTTAGGGGAAAATTCTGAACCTTTAATCTCCCCCTGACCATGTTTGCAAGGGTTTGCAAGTAGATAGAAGGCTTTGAACTCCACATCCTAATATACTTCTTCTTTATGTGACTGGACAGTACCTGTTAGACATTTGGAAAGGGTGGCTGCCTTATTATGAACATATGCTATATAAATGTAGATGCATTTGTCTATAATTTCATCAGGTGGCTGTTTCTGTTAGGCCTCTATGCCTAACTCACCTTGCCAACATCCACTCTACACAAAAGTAAACCCAGTTTTCTTTATTCAGATATGTTTGGGACATTTGGATCATAGACCTTGTAACATGATAGATGGATGCAAGAAGCTGAATTGCTTCAGAAAATCTAAGCAAAAAGAAAACTGGATGTTGGTGCCTCAACCAAGATGAATAAACATAAAATGCTGTAGCGTATTACCAAGTTATAATTCAGAAATATGACACTCCCATTCTTCTTTACCTACAACCTTAGACAGAACTTTGTGGGTTTTTGTTTGTTTGTTTGATTATCTTTCCAAAGATTGGCTAACCTAATAGGCCTTCTATGAGATAACTTTACTGTTTTCCAATTATTAATCGACAGAAAGCCAATTAATAAAAATAAATTTGGAAATTACCAGAATACAAAACAATACAGGCCTTCCAAGATCATAACAAAAAAAAACACAATGAGATGAAAATAATGTTTTGAGTAATAAATACCTATGTCAAGGCAATATGCTTTCAAAAATGTATCAAACTTCCTTTCTATTTTATGAGATTAAGAATAATGTGCTCTCTCACTATAACATAGAGAATAATTTATATGTCTATATGACTAAAATAAAATTATTTGACTAGATTTTTTTCTGTATAACTAGAATAAAATTATTTTTTGGTATAAAATGAACTTCTTCCTTAATTCTCCTTAAATTCAGTTACAAAAGGTTTAAACATGGCTCTACGCCAAGTTGTTTTGTTTTGTTTGGTAATTTTATAAGTTTAAAACAGCAGCTGTGCATGTTTCTGCAGTTCTGAAGTCAGGATTTATATATATAATTTTTCAACTGACGAAAAAAATGTTAAAAATATCTTTAATGAATCACACAAAAAGCAACTGAAAGAAATATAATACCAAAGATGATGGCTTATTTATTTTTCTTTTGTTAGCCTACACATTTGCAAGATTTATAATGGAACTGATATAGTCCTTTCTTAGAATAAGGCTTACCTTCCTACAAATTGGGTGACTTAATTTTTAATGGAGTAATTCAGGAAGTCAAGTAGACTTTTGAAATCTTATATGGTGCCAAGAAGCAGGTTTGATTAATTTTCTGTAAAAACAAACAAAAAAATTTGTTCGACGTCCCTCCTCTGCACCCTTATCTTACTCAAATTCCTCCAAGACCAAAGCAGGACCCAGACTGCAGCTGAACTTTTCCAGGATGAAGGTCAGAAAAGCAAAACTGCTGGCTCAGCAGAACTCCTTCAGCAATACCCATATTTTGCCAGGTCAGCTTCAGAATTTCTTTTAAAATTTAGCCTCTCATTGGAAGGGATAAAATATTATATTTGGTGAAGCATTATTACATTTTTTTGTAGGAATTGCTAAGTGGTGCCCCCTGCCCCAGCATTTTGTTATGCTTGAATGAGAAAAGAAAGGATTCTTAGGCCTCTCATCCAATTTTCCTTCTGTGCCTTCATATCATTCCCCCTTCTCTGTCTTTCTCACCACACCCTGAATTTTTAAAAGCAATCTTTTCCTCATATGCAGTCTACAAGTCAACTTTGTCTCTCTACTCCCATACTTAGAGCTTGCACCCAAGTAAAAGGCATCACCTAGAATCCACACCAGATTTTACCCTTTCTTTATTACTCTAAGAGTATAAAATAATTCTTTCTTTATTACTGTAAGAAAGTCTTAGGGAGAATTTAACTTAGCCCTATGGAGACATTTTACCCAATAAGATACACTCAATAATGCTGTTGATGTCTGAGTCTTTATTAATTCAAGGCTCTCAGTATTAAAAACTTAAGACACAGCAGTAGCTTTGAGGATTTCTCAGCTTTACCCTTTTAAAAATAAATTTTCATTGGTCACAGAAGGAAAGTGTTTTTCTTCTCATTTGATACCTACCCTGGAAACCTGGTAGAGAGCTATAGATTGTGCTAACTAAACATTAGTGTTGATCATGAGTTAGATTCACAAAATCATTTTAGCTTCAACCTTCCTAATGAAAAATGAAGTGAACATGAATAGAAGCTGATATCCTTAAATATTAACTTTTGAAATAAATTTGATTTCATTGATTCATTATAAAGAAAAGCAAGAAATGTTTAGCCTTCAAGTTGTCTTCAAACAACAATCTGATTGTTTTCTACTTTCTACATATTCCGTCGATAAACAAAGCCCAAGCAAGTTTCTCCTGCCTCCTTTTCTATACATGAATACACAGAACTCTGCTCACCAGATGCAGAAAATAAAAGACAGTCAGTGACTAAATAGCCTGGCAATTATCTAGGAAAACTACTACCAACAGCGAAAATAGTTTACATGTATTGTATGCCTTCTGCATGTGAGGCATTGTGCTCAATGCTTATGCAAATCATCTCATCAGATCTTTATCACAGACCTACTGAAAGCAAATGATATTATCATTAACCCATTTTTCAGATTGTTTAAAAAACTGGAGACTTAAAAATAAGAGATTCTCTTTGTATCTCTTATTTTTTAAGTCTCCGTGTTTTTTCGTTTAATCAATCAGGAGAAACAATACACACCAGAGCCTGTTGGTGTAGTGGGGTAGGGGGAGGTAGAGTATTAGGAAAAACAGCTAACACATGCTGGTCTTAATACTGAGGTGAT
The DNA here is from genome assembly GCA_963573385.1 of Cacajao melanocephalus. Lineage (NCBI taxonomy): Eukaryota > Metazoa > Chordata > Mammalia > Primates > Pitheciidae > Cacajao > Cacajao melanocephalus. The sequence goes on from CAUYLG010018286.1 coordinate 9,157, forward strand.
GGGTTGATAGGTGCAGCAAACCACCATGACACACGATTACCTGTGTAACAAACCTGCACATCCTGCACATGTATCCCAGAACTTAAAATAAAAATAAAAATTTTTTTTAAAGTAAGAAATTGCCCAAGGTGTGCAGTTGTGATTTAAAAATGGTAGTCTTTTCCATAGAGGGCAAAAACATGGCATAAAATAAAATGTAATAAAATTGAAGAACAATAGAATAGACAAGATCCAAAAGCATTAGCATTCACAGTACCAATAAAGTCCAGCTTCCAAAAAATAATTTTTTACATATACTTTCTTCATTCTAAATATAATTACTCTTAAAGGAGTAAAATCTGTAGACACACATAGAACTAAGAACTGAAAGCCGAATAAAATATATGAAGTCAATTTACAGAGATACATAGATGCAGCTGTCATTATCAGATTAACTCAGAGGTTCACAGAATGTCACTTTTCTCTAGTTTTCAACAGTCAATGCTGATTTAGTGTTTAAGAATTGAGAAACTAACTTACTGAGAAAGAAGGCAAAGCTTTTTATTCTTGTAAGATTCATTCAGTTATCCTGAAGTCTCCATTTACCTACAAAATATTGATTTGAGGCACAAATTCTAATTCAAAGCTAATGTTCCATTTTATTCCTAAAAGGCTTACATTTAAGTTATTGCCAGATCACTTTCCAATGAAAATAATTCACAAGTTAAAACTGATTTACTCATGAAACTTCACCTTCAGCTGCTGTCTATATTTTATGTCACCAGGCTAATTCTTAGCTTTCCATCAATGCACATTCAAAACTATGATATTTTAGGTCTGTATGCAAAGATATAGCTTCTATAGCAGAGCTTATAAATTATCAAATCCACAAATTATGTTTCAATTTCAACACTTATTCCAAAATATATCGGGTCAAATACATTTGCCTTCTTGATATCGACTTCTAGTAGGCATTACACACAAATCTGCATTTACTCAAGTATTGTGATCAGGGAATTTTTGAGCTTGGATTAGGTTTCAGTTCCAGTTGTGTTCTTTTGGAAATGTCACATTAACTCCCTAGGACTTAATAATTTCTCTGTAAAATTAGAGTATTGGATCGTATGATAGTAAGAGTTCCATTCAGGTTTAAGATCCTAGGAGCTCAGATTTTAGATTTTCAGGACATTTAAATTATTTATGTACTGATTCTCATATAAGCAAAAAAGAAAAAAATTCCATCAACACTCTCAGGCACTCACATATAAATGACACATGATTTCACTTGAAGTGAGAAAACAGTCATAGTTCATGCTTTTATTTTCATTATGTCCTCTCATGGGCACTTGCTAACCTTTAGACTTTACATGCAATTTTTGTTAATTACATGTTTATTACATTTTCCTTGAATTTATTGTACTTTTGAGTCCAGCAAGTCCAACTAATTATGGCTATGGATTGCAACTTGTGGCAACTCATTCATTCACTAACTCATTTGCTGTTTAGAAAAAAAGCACAGCTCACTGCCAGTGCTCATTTCATTTTACACAAACATTCTCTTTGAGGGTGAAGCAAATCTGACTGATTTTCAATGTGAAGATAAAATATAATAACTGTTCTTGGAGTTACTTCTGAACAGAACTTGTCTCTAATCCTAATGTAACAAAAATGTATATGATCAGTATTCAATAACTTTTTTTGAGATGTAGTCTCACTCTGCTGCCCTGGCTTGACTGCAGTGGTGTGATCTCCACTCACTGCAAACTCTGCCTCCAGGGTTCAAGGGATTCTCCTGCCTCACCCTCCTTAGTAGCTGAGATTAAGGGGCCCACCGCTATGCCTGGCTAATTTTTGTAATTTTAGTAGAGACGGGGTTTCACTATGTTGGCCAGGCTGGTCTCAAACTCCTGACCTCACGTGGTCCACCCACCTCCCTCCTAAAGTGCTGGGATTACAGGTGTGAGCCACCATGCCTGGCCTCATAATTTTTTTGTGTGTGGTAAATTTCAAAGCATAAAACAAAAAAAGTGGAACATTACGTGCCTCACAAAAATATCGCGTTTCTCTTGGGATCTTCTTGCCATGCTTGGCATTGTGTGAGCAGCAAAATTTGCAGTGATCAGTTGGATTCTATTTCCCTGATGTTGATGGTATGGCCTTGGGGAAATATCTTCCAGTCAGAAAAGGTGTGACATCATCAGAGCACAGACAACCTCCAAGGCATTGCTGCCCTGGCTTGTGATGCTTTTCTAGTATTCTTGCAATAAACATCAGTCTGAAGTTTACATGGCTAATCATGTGTTCAGAACTGTTGTTCTTGAACAGGATGTAGGAGTTCAGCACTGTAATGTTAGAAGGTGGTAAAGGATTTCTCATGCCAAACCTTGTGCTTATTGTGCTCAGTTGGATAGGAAATGAGCATCTGATCAGATGCTTCCATAGTCTCTTTATCAACCACAATGACAAATGACTTCTTAGTTTTCTTTCCATTTCCGCTGTCTACTTCAATCACAGTATCATTGTGTAATGTTGACAACATTTTCACTTCCTTCTTGTCACATCATTTCAGTGCCTTAAGTTCACCACAGAATTAACTTCACATGTAGAAATGCTACGTTTTATACAATTTGACATTTTCAGCTATTGAGACTTAGTATATTTTGTAAATGGAAATACCACTGCTAAACCTAGAATGATTTAAATAGAATAATGTCTATCCACGAGTTACCTAGGAGTAAATTTTGCAGCCACAAGTGCCACTGGCCAGTATTCTTGGGGCAAATGGGAAATGGGTTAATCCATTCAATGCATTAATTTAGCACATAACTATTGAGTGTCGATGACATGATAGCCACTGATCAAGACACTGAGGAAACAGGCCGAACACAAATATATTTCTTGTTGTCATGGCACTTACAGTTCAATGTTGGAGACAAAAAATAAGCGAGCAATAAATATCACAAATCATGCATAGTTGTAGAGGGAAACAGGTTGTTGTCATACAGAATAATTGTGACAGGTGAGGAGGAGATGAGAAGAAATCTGATTGAGAATGTGTGGTCAGTGAAAGCAACCCTAAGAACTGACATGCCAGCTGCACCCTCAGGAAGAAGAAGATACTAGCTATCTGTAGGGCAGTGAAAAGGTTGTTAGAGTCAGGGGAAAAACATGTGAAGAGTTTCTGGACAGGAAAGAACTAGTAATGCTTACGTTTAGTTAAAGAATAGAAACTCAAAAGGGAGTGGTATAAGATGATATTGGAGACACAGGCAGCAATTAACATTGGCTGAGAGCTTACTTGGACCAGTGATTCTTTTAAGCATTTAATATGGATTATCTCCACTGATACTCATAGCACGCTAATGAATTCAGTGTTATCATGATTAGTTCCATTTACAGATGAGGAAAAGAATACATGAAGAGTATGAGTAACTTTCATAAGGGTACCCAGTTGTAAAGAATGATGCTGAGACTTTAATCTATGTAGTCTGACCTCAGAGCACATGCTCTAAACCAAAACATAGTATGGCCTCACAGACAGTGGTCAGATAACAAAGGGCCTCTAGACCACTAGAAAGGATTTGAGTTGAATTGTAAATGTAATAGATAGCTATTCAGCTGTTCTTAGTGGCATAATCTAAACTATGTTTTAAGAAGGCCTTTCCATCTGCTATATGGGGAAGACAGGTGGGAATAGACACTAAAGAAGAGTAAACGTGGGGAAAACAGATCTCAGGATACTGCTGGAAAGACCTAGGAGTGCAAACACTATCAGTTGCTTATTTATCAACCATTCTTCCCCTTCCTTCTGGACGATGGAGTTCTACTTTGATGAATTTTAGAAAAGTTCTCATGGGTTTTTAAAAATCTAAACCAGTAGTTCTCAAACTTTCTGGTCTCAATACAGTTTTCCGCTCTTAAAAATTATCAAAGACATCAATGAGCTTTTGCTTGTGAGCTTATCTACACATATTTATTAAAATAGAAATTAAATCTGAGACAACTTAAAAATATGTATAAATTAATTTTAGAATACAAATAATAAACCACATTACATACTTGTATAAATGGTAAGAAGAGTGGCTTTGTTTTACATTTCTTCAAATATCTTTAATGTATGGATTAATAGAAGGCAACTGGATTCTCATATTTGCTTCTGCATTTAATGTGTTACAATATAGTATTTGACTGAGCTATAGGAAGAAAAATATGGCCTCACAAAAATATGCAGATGGAATAGAAAAGAGTTTGTAATATCATTTTGGGGACATTGTGGATTATTTTCTTTAATACTACACCAAAATTTAACATTGGGTAATTTTTTATGGGTCAGTTGCAATGTAGGATTTGAAACCACATTGATAAATGTTTCATAATCAGTTGCAATAGAACCCGTTTTAGTTTACTTGGAATGGATCTGATTTTGTACTATCATGAATTGGTTATTTGGGAAATACTGGCCCATGGAGTTTACCATACCTTCCAAATATTGACATTTCATTATATTATAACAAAAAAGTCACATTCATTACTATTAACATTAATCAAAAAAGTCCTTATATATTGGGCATCTGTTAAGCTCATGGTGGCAGATAAAATTACCAACATTCTAATTTTTGTTTTAAACGTTAATTTATATCATCAGCAACATATAATTTATTTTCCTGGTAATGATAAGTTCAGTTTGCTCATTTTCAGAAGAACATCTGACAAATTATTCTGTCTGATAGCCATAGTTTATCTGTCAGACATTCTTTTAAGTGAAAATATATTTCCATGAAAAAACTAACTAGTTTAGTTTATAATCCAATTACACAAGTGCTTTTGCTCAAGGTAGCCCTTAGACTCCAAAATGCAGAAAGAAGATGGGCTTCATATGTATTTCCCACTTTGTAACATCCAATATTAAAAGAGGTATTCAAAGGTTAGTTCTAAAATTAATAAAGTTAACATTTTCAAGCTGCTGCATCAAGGATATTCTTAAGGAAAACTAGCCCCTCCTCCTCTTCTTTCTCTTCCTTTCTGTTGTGTATGTAATAGTTAAGAATGCAAAGCCTGCTAGTACAGTTTGCTACAACTACTTTCGCACCATCAGTGCAAATTTCAACACAGTGAATATGTGTGTAAAATCTTAATATTATAAACAGTTTTGACCTATCAGATCTCATGCAAAGGTCCCAGTGACCTTCAGGGTGCACTGGACTGCACTTTGAGAACCCCTGGTCTAAACCAACTCTGGTAATGTCAAGGCTTTTCTTACTTACGGGAAAACTGTTCAGATTTTTGGCCATTGAAACGAACAGAGAAATCGGATGTTAGCTTGGGGGCTTAAAGAACAACTGTCATTATGTATTGTAACAGACGGGAAATTAAAATGTTCTTATATCCTAATGATAATGATTGAGTAGAGAAGTAGGGTTGGCAATACAATAGAGATGGGTAAAGCTGAGAAGACACAAGGAACTGAAACTCAGAAAATAAGCTCCATGGAAAGTCAGTGGCCCTGAATTAGATGCAAGTAGTTCTGCAAATTAAATGTTGGTAAGAAGAGGGATATATCAGATTTAATAGATATTATATCTGAGGCATCTATTTTCTCAATTAGGTGAGATTATCAGTTAAGTGTGGCTTATGGTGTGGTGATTTGAGAAGAAGGTATGTAATAGTTGTCTGAATGAATGACAAAGTGAACCTAGTAAAGAAATACACTAGGATTTCTAGGCAGTGCTGAATATCATTTTAAGATTTTAAACATGAAATTAATATGATACAATCAGTAAATATGTGTACTTTTTTTTTAAGTAACATTCATCTAGTTAAATGCAAATATGGAGAGGCACTATTGGCTTCATCTACAAATGGGATTTGATGAAAAGTGTGTAGAGGTTAATAATCTGGAGGTTTCAATAAAGTAAAAAGAGTAATCACGTTATGTTCTAGAATAAGTATGCCACAAGTATAGAAGATCAGAGAGGAAAATTCTGTAAATTATTGTTGGGAAAAGCAGCAAAGGAGAAAGGACTTACAGAGTGCCTACATAAATTGGTTCTGAGTAACATATAAACAAGGAACAACAAACCGCGGAAAGCCGCAGGAGGCCTCTGAGGAGGAAGGACTCTCCATGCCTCATCTTCTGGTGCGGGGGGATCTAGGCTCTGTTATAAACATTGTGCTCAAGGACGTAAAACCCCTTCATAGCACTATGATGTAGCCAGACTTGTAGGCTCCTTGTAAAGCCCGCATTCCATCAACTGCACATAGAAAACAGGATAAAGATAGCCACATGTTCTTGTTTTGTGAAACTCCCGAACCACCACTGTTATCAATCCTTAGAATGACATGCCAGTTCTGGCTCACTGATTCACTTCTGGCTCACTGATTTACTTCCGGCTCACTGATTCACTCCACCATCACGTCACCCACTCCCCACCATCACTCCACCACACCCTATAGATCAAAGTGATTGTAATCAATAAATAGCGTGGATGATCAGAGCTTGGGGCCTTCACTGCCTCCACTAACAAGTGATGGCCCCGGTCCCACTCTTTGCACTCTTAATCTGTCTTTTTCTCATTTCTTTGTTGCCACCGAACTCGGGGTACCCATGGGTGATGTAGGGCTGGATTCCTACATTCTGGTGCCCAATATGGGGCTCATGGATCCCTACGTTCTGGCACCCAATGTGTGGGGCTCATGGATTCCCTACAAACTATAGTTTTAAACGTGACACAATTACAAAAGGTAACAAGACCCCAAATGTGACCATGAGAAGTGCTGGCTGTATTGGGTTGGTGGTAAATGTTTTTGGAGCTAAGAAAGTAAATTAACTGAGAATTCAAGTTATTGCATGCGTAATCATCTTGGATACTGAATTTCCTTGACATGATAACAAATCTTGGAGCAAAGAAGACATCAATCCAGGAATTGAAAATTTCAATTAACAAGTAGGAGTCAGTGGATGACAGCAAAAAAGAGCAGAAGACAGTGCTTAACTGGATAATAAAAGCCTCTGTATTCATTTAATGAGAATGCTGAAGTTTCTTAACATAGGGCTCCCCATATTTTTGTAAGGTTTCTTTTACTAATTATAAAAACAATACATTTACATTATGAGAAATTTTGAAAATACAAATATACATAATAAATAAAATTACTCATAATGACACTACTATTTCTGTTTTCATTTCTAAGTATATGCATATAAAATAAAGGTAAAACAGTATTTAGACTTTTTGCAACCTCTTTTTTTTCTTAGTATATCTTGAACATTTCCCAATATCTTTCTACATCAATGTAAACAACATTTTTAATGTTAGATTAATATATCATTGTATGGATGTATTAAACCATATTTCTATTATAAATAAGGTTGAAATAAATATTTTTCTACATAAATCTTTGTATGTCTAAAATTTTCCTTAGAATAAATTACTAGAATTGAAATTGCTGGGCTGGGAAAAAGATACGATCAATTTTAAACTTCATGATACATATATTCAAAACACCTAAATTTTGGTATCCAAGGGAAACAATTTATTATTTAAACCTTAAGGAGGTAATTCTTTTTCTTTTATGGACAATTCAAAGATAGATCACATTCTTTTAACTTCTAATAGTTTTGATATTGTGTTCTTGAATTCTTCTGCTGAGACTATAATTGAAGTTTTCAGCAGATGAAAATACTAATTGTTTAAGGATGTTTAAGTTATCATAATACATCCATTTTGTAGTCCTGGCAGCAAGTGAACTTTCTCTCATTATGAAAGTAGAAAAGCTACAGGGGCAACTGGAACAGTTCCAGAAATCAGTATATAGAATTATCTTATATGTACCTTCAGGGGGATCCTTAAAAGCTGTGTTTCTCAACCTTGTTTTATTATTATTCACCAAGAGGAAATTGAATTAAAATCAAGTTCTACAATGAGAAGATATGGGCACAGGGAAAGAAACCTCACACACTAGGGCCTGTTGGGGGACAAGGGGAGGGATAACATTAGGAGAAATACCTAATGTAGATGATGGGTTGATGGGTGCAGCAAACCACCATGTCACATGTATACCTATACCCATGTAACAAACCTGCACATTCTGCACACGTATCCCAGAACTTAAAGTATAATTTAAAAAAAAGGAAATTAAATGTTAAAATAACAAAATACCACTAAGCGCCCACTAGAATCAGTAAAAAGAATGAATGTTGGTGGGGATAGGGAGCAACCAGATCTCTCATGGTAAGAGTGTGAAATGGTAGAGCCACTTTGAAAAATAGTTTGGCAGTCTCTTAAAACATTAAACATTATCTCCAGCTAAAAAAAAATAAAAATTCAAGTTCTATATAAACCAATAAAATTAATTCATTAATTAATTTAATAATTGAATTATGTTAAGTTAAATTGAAATGTTTCTTACTAAGATAAATTAAATTCTAAGGAATAAAATTTTGTGAAGTAAAGCTTTGGAAGGCCCAAAGCATCATAATATCTAAGATTTTTCCCCTGCCCCCTAAAACCAACTCGTACCCACCCACTGGGGACCATATTGCCCCCATTCAGAATGTGAATATTTAAAAGAAAATGAGTCCCAACAACTAACAAAAAGAGAAATACCTTACTTGTGAGCCACTCTTTTTTTAAGCATCAGGCAATTACATATTTTACTTACTTTCATATAGGCAGAACAATTTTGAGATAACACCCAAGATTCTTTCTCCTGTTGTTAACATACTTTCTCCCAGTTAGTTAATCGGACTAATATAAGTGCTGATGTAAATTTAATTTACAGATATAATGTAAGTCCTAAATCACTTGATTTAAGATAGAAGATTGCAAGGCAGGCCTGATCTAAGGTCAAGTGTTCTTTAGGGCTCTTCCTAGTGAGAGAGATTTGAAGTGTAAGAGTTTCTTGAATACATCTCATAGCAAGGTCTTGAGAGTGTCTTAGGAGCTAAGGGTGATCTTCAATCTACTACCAGCAGCACACACACACACACACAGACTCCTCAATATTACAACCACATTGGAAATTAATTCTACCAACAACCTGAGCTTGGAAACAGATATTTCCCCAAACAAACTTGCAGAGGACACACATGGCTAACATTAGATTTCAGTCTTGTGAGGTCATGCACAGAGAACTCAGCTAAAATGTTCTGAACTCATAAGCCATGGAAATAGTGACATAATAAATGGATGTTTATTTTTTATCTCTAAGATTGTGGTAATTTGTTACACAGAAATATAAAACTAATATATTCCACAATCATGAATCTTCATTATACTGCACATTATTCCTCCCATTCTTTGGGGGAACAAAAATTAAATATTGGGGTGTACAAAGGTACTCTTCTTTAACAAACTCTATTTAGGCTCCTCTAAGCCCTCTAGGATTAGACCTTGGCATCCATTCTTGTTTGGCATATATCAGATAGTTTTAGCAATATTTTGCTAAATCCATTTAGTGAGAATCCTCCACCCTCAGTATCTGATCACTTTCAATATATTGTCAAATATATCCTCATCCCCCACAATTCCCTAAGTGATATCTGATCACCTTGGCCTGCCTTTACCAAAAATTCTGTTAGACCTCTTTAGCCAGAACCTCCCCCATCAACTCCTGATGTTTCTTCTTAGGAAATTTTTTATTCACTAATTCTCACCCTGCTTTTTGGCTATAAATCTCCACTTGTCCAGTGCTATATTTGGAATAGGGGCCCAGTTCTAACTGAAGTCTCTTTCCCCCTATTGCATTAGTTCCCAAATACATCTATGTTTTACCACTTTTCTGGGCAGCTTTGGTTTCTCTTTGGCAATTGTGTAAAGGAAGTGATAACAGAGTCTCCTTTTTTCCAACATATGCTAAAAATCAGAACAGTTGTGACAGGAATAAGGCTTTCGTTCTTTATGAAATGCAGCATGGTGAAGTATATTCAAGCTACTTGTATAATTCAGTAGTGTTTCTTTCATAATTATAATTTAATGATTCCTTCTCTTTCCAAAATAGTGCATTTGGTGTAGATAACTTAGAAAATATACATAAGAAAAATGAGAAAATAAAAATTACTCACAATTCTACCATACAATGATAATTGCATTTTAATATATTTATATATATATGTACTTCCCCATTCTAGCCATATGATATATCCATATTTATGATAAAAATTGAGACATTCATTTATTTTTTAATAAATATGGAATACTTATAACAGTCAGTACTGTAGGAATGAATGCAGCCCTTAATGTATTTTCCTTTAGTAGTTTACATTTTAGTAGTCAAACAGGAGAGAATATAAAAAGATAAAATATTTGCTAAGTCTGATAGTGATAAGTGCTTTTTAGAAAAATGGAACAGAGTAAAGAGAATAGGTAGTGACAGAAGGCTGCTATATGACTTCACATAGTCAAGAAAGATTTCTTCAGTTAGGTAACATTTGAACAAAAAACTGAAAAAAAAGTATGGCATAAATCAAGTGGACTTAAGAGAGTAGATAATTTCAGACGGGGAATAGCAAGCACAAAGGCTCTGAAATGGAAATGAGATGGACATATTTGAGAAACAGCAAGGAGGTCAGTGAAGTTGGAACAGTGGAAGTAAGGAAAGATAGCTGGGAAAGGAGGTCAGAAAAGTAGCTGGGGAAACAGATCAATGGGGCCCTACAGGTTTATTAATGATTTTGGATTTCACTTTAAATGTGTTTGGAAGTCATTGAAATGTTTCATGCCAAAGGTTAACATAATCAGATGTTTTGTTCAAAGAATTACTGCAACTGCTATTTGGAAAATATACTGCAGAAAGTCAAAAACAGAATCAAGCCAATCGAGAGTGGCAAGAATGCTATGAGATGAGATCAGAGAGGCCAGATCAGGAAGAAACGATGGAAAGGAATTTGGGCTTTATTCTGGGTGAGACTGAGAATAAGCTGTTCGAAGCTGAAAAGGAATCAAAGATATTAATTAGAAAGTTTCTTCCACTAGTCCTTGGTTACTTGGACCAAGTTAAAAGCCTTGTTGAGAAACAGTCAGATTATGGAAGACAAAGTCAAGATATTCTCATAGTTTTAACGTGGGATGTAAAAGAAAGAGGGAAGAAAAGACTGGTCTTAAGAGTTTTGGCCCTACCAACTGGAAAACCTGAATTGTCATTTACTAACATGGAGAAGACTGAGAGAACAGATTTTCCTGGGAGGGGCTGAAAATAAGGTCCCATTGATCTGGTTTCCCAGCTACCTCTCTTGACTTCATCTTCTAGGTATCTTCCTTTACTCAATTTGTTTCAGCTTCACAATCCTCATAAGTCTTCTCAACTGAGTAAGTGTAAAAAGAGAAGTTGTTAGGACTGACATCTGGAGAGCTCCCACATAAAAAGGTCAAGAAAATAAAGAGGATCAAGCAAAGAAAATCAAAAAGTAGCTTGGGTCATGTGAGAGATCCTATGGCCAAGACAGGAAAGATGTATCATTATAGCTATTCAAAGAAGGGAAAATAAATGGCTTTTCAAAGGAAGTATGAGGGCTGAACAGACACAAATAATTTAAGCTACAAAGTTGTCTGTACTATTTTGATATACTTAAAAATGCTGTAAATGGCACTGTACTTGTATCTTTGTTAACTTGCCTACTTACTTATTTATGATGAATTCCTTGAGCTAGCAGTTCAGAGCCAGTGAGCAAAAATATTTTGATATGCTTATTGCCATGTTGCCTTCCAGAAAGGAAGTACTCATTTATATCCACACTAACAATTTCTATGTGCTTATTTTTTATTTAATATCTAACAAAAACATTATTAAAAATACTCTGCCAACTTCGTAGTTGGATAACAACCCACTGTTTTTTAATGACATTTATTTTACTGATTATAAAGAAATTCCTTACTTTTACAAATATTGATTGGTCAGCTACATGTCTTTTCTAAATGAATTGCCTGTTTGTGTTCTTTCCCTAGGTTTTTTTTTTTTTTAACTACTCTGTGTAATTTTGATCTTTTACTTTTAATGACACAAATAACCCATGATCATTACACAAAATATAGAAAACATAGATAATCAAACCAGATTAGTTATAATTCTGGTATAAGAAGATAACAGTGTTAAGAACTTCGTTAATATACAGACATAGTCTCCTTCTCATCCTCCCTCCTTCTTCATCTCTAATCTCCACAGACGCTGTTGATCTCAAAATAGCATCATTCTATGTATGTTCTTTAATAGTTTATTTCCCTTGCTAAAAATAATCTTTATTTGTACATGAATATATATACGTGTGTGTGATCAGAACTTTCCCAATAGTAAAATACAAATATCATAAAAAAGAAAATAGAAACTGCACATACTAAATATCAATGCAATGTTATTCTTTATCCTTTTGCATTTTTACTTGTTTGTGTGTGTATATGTGCATGAGGAGATTTGGAACCTCATTTTCTACTTAACAGTTGTCATGATTACCATTGCATGTTGATAGGGCATTGTGAATTTTCAAATCTATATATTCAACAATTAAAGAAATTGGAAAAATAAGTCTAACAGAATATGCATTATCATTCTTTTTTATGTCTGTCAATCTTACAGAAGAAAATTATTTAATTGCATTTTCTGGATTACTCATGTGTTTGAAAGTTTTTAAAAAATGTATTGTCATCATTATTTATTATTTTGTGAATTCCTTATTCATTTCCTAGTTTCTTTTGAATTTTTCTACTGTGTATCTATTTTCTTAAAAATCAAACCTGATTTATAAGGGTTATTTAAATATTAGGAATATTATAATTTTAGTGTATGTGTTATAAACAGTTTTCTAGTTTGGGATTTATGTGGTATATTATTTTTTGTCTATGTATTTTATAATGAGTGAAGGGTATTAATTTCCTGTATTCCAATTTATTAGTTATGTCCATTATGATTTACCTTCTTTAATATCTTGCTTAGAAAGTCCTTCATGAGTTAAATATTTACCTGTATTTATTTTTTGTCAGTTTAACTAAGGAAGAATTATCATTCAATTAACTATTTAAAGTATAAAAGTGATAAATTTTAATTTGTATATATACTCATAAGACCATTACAATTAAGAAAAAAAATATATCTGTAACCCCAAAAATTTCTGTATGCCCCTTGTAATCCTTACCTTTTTTCCTTTCTTGTCCATTCCCTACCTCCTCTCACCAGGCAAGCACTGATCTTTCTGTCAGTATAGATTGCAAAATGTTATATAAATGGAATCAGTATGTAGCATTTTTGTGTCTTCTTTTGTTAGCATAATCATTTTGAAATTCATCTTTTTTTTGCATATATCAACAGTTCATTCATGTTTATGGCTTAATAGTATCCTATTGTACGAGTGCACCACAGTTTTTTACACATTCATCTATTGATGGACATATGAGGGGCTTCCAGTTTGGATTTACAAATGTAGCTGCTATGGATTCTGTACAAGTTTTGTGTGGAGTATTTTTTTTCCCCTGGGTAAACACTGAGTATGGATAATACAGTTGGTTTATGTTTAGCTTTTAACAAGTTTGCCAAACTGTTTTTCAAAATAATTGCACCATTTTCTGTTCTCTTCTAGCAGTGTATAAGAGAGTTCAGATGCTTTATAACTTCTCCAACCTTGTTTCAGTCCATTTTGCAAAAAATGTCCATATGTGCAGGGGCATCTTATAATGGTTTTTATGTCCATTTGCCTGATGAATAATGGTGTTTGAGGTTTTTCTATGGTTATTAGCCACTCGTGTGCCTTCTTTGGTAAAGTATCTATAAAAATCATATGTCTATTTTAAAATTTGCATTGTCTATTTTATTATTAAGTTTTGAGAGTTTCTTATGGATTCCAGTTACATATCATTTATCAGATATGTAATTTTCAGGTGTTTTCTCCCAATTTTTTTTTTCCAATTTGCCAACTTCCTCCGTGTGACCACATGCTTCATAAGAAGGCCAGAGGAAACCATTCTCAGCTTCAGAAGATAATCTATATTTGGATTAAGTCAATTATGGCAGTCCCATACTCATTGCCAGGAATTTATCTAGGCAGAAATATTTTATCCAATTATAGCAAATAAGAATTGAAGAAATATCCCCCGAGAGGGAGGGCTTCTGGGAAAAGTTTCACCCACTGTTAAAAAGAGATAGAGTTTATCTTCTTCCACTCTATGTTGCAATGTCCACATGGGACACTTGGAATTGAAGCAGCCATAGCAGTTTTAGGAGACTAAATCGAGGACAAGCTAGCATGTTCCGGATGGAACAGCAGAATATTTAAAATATCAGGCCATGTAATGATGTGAATTTGCTGAACTAAGCAATGATTCCCAGGAATCACACTAGCTGGGAACTTCTTAACTGTGAGAAGAAACATTTTAAAAATGAGTTAGGTTTTCTTTGTTGTAGCTACGTACTTTTTAATTCATACAATTAAAGCAAAATTCATGTCGCTTTAAATGGTTTATGGCATCAAGACACAAGTAAAGGGATAGTGGGTTCAATAATTAAAAATAAGTGTGCTGGCTAGGCGCAGTGGCTCATGTCTGTAATCCCAACACTTTGGGAGGCTGAGGTGGGCAGATCTTGAGGTCAAGCGATCCAGACCATCCTGGCCAACATACTGAAACCCGATCTCTACTAAAAATACAAGAATTAGCTGGGCTTGGTGGCATGTGCCTGTAGTCCCAGCTATGCAGGAGGCTGAAGCAGGAGAATCGCTTGAACCTGGCAGGCAGAGGTTGCAGTGAGCCAAGATTGTGCTACTGCACTCTGGCCAGTTAAACACAAATTTCCAGGGTATGGAGAAACCCCTGAAACTGTAAGTGGGTGCAGGTCTTTTGAAAATACATTCTTGACACCGAGTTTTTCAAATTCATTAGCTTCAGATGATTTGCTTTCCCTGGATATTCAATAGACAGTAACAAGCAGTAACACATAATTATTAGTAAATTAATATGTACTAACCCCTTTTATATCTGCAAGAATTTTATTTTTAATTTTTATAGGCACATAGTAGGTATATATATTTATAAAGTGCACAAGATGTATTGATACAGGCATACAGTGTGAAAAATGTTCATGATGAACAATGGGGTATCCATCCCCTCAAACATTTGCTCTGTGCATTACAAACTATCTAATTGTACCCTTTATGTTATTTAAAAATGTACAACTAAGTTATTCTTGACTACAGTCACGCTGTTGTGCTATC
This sequence comes from Cacajao melanocephalus, assembly GCA_963573385.1. NCBI lineage: Eukaryota > Metazoa > Chordata > Mammalia > Primates > Pitheciidae > Cacajao > Cacajao melanocephalus. The sequence goes on from CAUYLG010018286.1 coordinate 24,326, forward strand.
AACTGCTAGGTTTTATTCATTCTTCTATTTTTTTTGTACCCATTAACTATCTTGAGTTTTCTCCCACACCCCACCACTACCCATTTTAGCCTCCGATAATCATCCTAGTACTCTCTATCTCCAGGAGTTCAACTGTTTTGATTTTTGAATTCCATAAATATGTAAGAACATGTGATGTTTGTGTTTCTGTGCCTGGCTTATTTCACATACTATAATGCTCTCAAATTTTTGCCAGATACACTACTGTAGGTGAATGTTGCTTTCCTTGAGCACTTTAAATATATCATGCTACTCTTTCATGGCTTGTAAGGTTTCCTCTGAAAAGCCTGCTGTCGGATGTATTGGAGCTCCATGTTACTTGTATGTTACTTGTTTCTTTACTCTTGCTGCTTTCAGAATCCCTTCTTTATCCTTGATGTTTGGGAGTTTGATTATTAAATGTCTTGAGGTAGCCTTCTTTGGGTTATTTCTGCTTGGTGTTCTATAACCTTCTTGTACTTGAATATTGATATCTTTTTCTAGGTTTGGGAGGTTCTTTATTATTATTCCTTTGCACAAACTTTCTCATATTTTTCTATACTGTTGTAGGACTTTCTCCTTAGTTCAGTTAAAGATAGGATCCTTGTCACACAGCCATGAAATATTAGGCTCACAGACACCTTGAAGGGTGAGAAAAATGGAATTTACTGGGCAAAATCTTAAAAAAAGGGAAAACAGGGACCCTCAGCAGAGCAAGAGTCCTGCTAGTATATCCTTCCCACCTTGCAGACTGAATTCTAGGTTCAACCCAAGAAGAGGAGGAGCCAGACATCTCCTCACCTGTGAATGGTGAGAAATTCTGTGGCTCCACCCCAGTGTGTGCCCTCGGTATACAGGCTGGCTGGAGTTTTTCCCAGAATCCCTTTACAGTTGGTTGTCTTACTACCTCCACTTTAAGGGCAATAACTCTTTGATTTACCCTTTTGAGGGTGCCTTCTGGATCTTGTAGGCATGCTTCATTGTTTTATTTTTTTATTTTTCTTTTGTCTTCTTTGACTGTGTATTTTAAAATAGCTTGTCTTCAAGCTCACTAATTCTTTATATTCCTTGATAAATCCCATTACTAAAGGACTCTGATGCATTCTTTATTATGTAAATTGCTTTTGTTTCAGCTCCAGAATTTCTCCTTGATTCATTTTAATTATTTTAAACTCTGTTAAATTTAGCTGAGAATTCTGAATTCCTTCTCTATGTTATCTTGAATTTGAGTTTCCTCAACACAATTATTTTGAATTCTCTGTCTAGAAGGTCAGATATGTCTGTTTCTCCAGGATTGGTCCCTGTAGCTTACTTAGTTCATTTGGTGAGGTCATGTTTTCCTGGATGATGTTAATACTAGTAGATGTTCTTCAGTGTCTGTGTATTGAAGAGTTATGAATTTCTTTTTGTCTCCATTGTCGGGGCTTGTTTGTACCTGTCCTTCTTGAGAAGATTTTCCAGATATTTGCAAAGACTTGGGTGTTGTTTTCTAAACTTTATCTTACTTAGGGGTATCCCAAGACCAGTAATACTGTGGTTCTTGCAGAGTCATAGAGGTACCACCTTGATGGTCTTGGACTAATCAATAATTCTCTGGATTACCAGGCAGAGACTTTTGCTTTTGTACCTTACTTTCTCACAAACAAATGGAGTCTCTATCTCTGTTCTGAGCCACCTAAGCTGGGAGTGGAGTGGCTCAAGCATCCACTCCACTGTGGTGGAGTGGCCACTGGCCACCACCAGTACGACTGCCCTGGGTCAGACCTGAAGCCTGCACAGCACTAGGTCTCACCGAAGGCCTGCTCTAACAACTCTCTGGCTTTGGCCTATGTTCATTTAAGGCCCAGGGGCTCTACAGTCAGCAAGTGGCAAAGCCAGTGAGGTCTGTGTCCTTCCCTTTAGGGTGGCAAGTGGCTTCAGGCCCCAGGTGGGTCTAAAGGTGTCATCTGGCAGTCAGAGACTAGAGTCGAAACCTTAGGAGTCTATCTGGTGTTCTATTGTACTGTGGTTGAGTTGGAACTGAAATCACAAGATGAAGTTCTTCACACTTCCCTCCCCTTTCTGAAGGCAGAGGAATCTCACCCCAGAGCCAGTGCCACTTCAGGTCACAGGGATTAGTGGCAGACTGTCTATTAAAAGTACCATCAATGTTCCCTAAGGCTCAAGCACTCTTAAATCAGCTTGTAGTAAATACTGCCAGGCCAAGGACTCAATCTTCAGGACAGTGGGGCCTCCTCTGGTCCAGGGCAGGGCCTGAAATGCTGTCTAAGAGTCAAGTCCTGGAATCAGGGACCCCAAAAGCCCATTTGGTGCTCTACCCTCCTGTAGCCATGCTGGTACCTAAGATGTACGATACAGCCCCCTTTACTCTTCCCTCTGTTTTTCTCAAGCAGGAGTTTAACTCCATAGCCACCATAGCTAGGAATATGCTAAGTCTATCCTGAAGCCATCAAGTCTCAGAGGTTCACTGAAGGACCTTGTATTTGTCCATTTCATACTGCTATGAAGAAATACCCAAGAATAGGTAGTTTGTAAAATAAAAAAAAAAGGTTCAATGGACTCCCTGGGGAGGCCTCACAATCATGGCAGAAGGTGAAGGAGGAGCAAAGGCACGTCTTACATGGCAGCAGGCAAGAGAGCATGTGCAGGGAATTGCCCTTTATAAAACTATCAGATCTCATGAGACTTATTCACTATCATGAGAAGAGCATGGGAAAAACCCACCCCCATGATTATATTACCTCTCACCAGGTCCCTCCCATGACATGTGGGGATTATGGGAGCTACAATTCAAGATGAGATTTGGGTGGGGACACAGCCAAATTGTATCAGATCTCCATGTAGTACCTGCGTATAGCTGCTGGTTATTCATGGCCTAAGTGCTCTTCAGTTAGTAGCTGATGAACGCTGCCAAAACTAGGTCCTTTCCTCCAAGGCAGTGGGTTCCCTTTTAGCCCAGGTTGTATCTCAAAATGTCATCTGGGAGCTAGGGCCTGGAATGTGGGCCTCATAACTCTCACCAGTGCCCTATCCTGCTGTGGTCGAGCTGTTATCCAAGATGCAAGGCAAAGTCCTCCTTACTCTTCCCTCTCCTTTCCTAAAGTGGAAGGAATGGGTCTCTTTTGGAGCTATGAGCTGTGCAGCTTAGGTTTAGTGGAAGGTTGATACCAGCACTCCCTTGTGTATCCCAGCTGGAGTCTCAGTATGTTCTCTTTCCTCCAGTTCAGTGTTTCTGGGCCCAGTTCACAACTAAGACTTGCCTAAGAGAGTCATTCTTTATGATCTAGATTGCATTTCAGATTTACTTGGAGACACAGCATGCTATAGCCCTAGGTAGTGAGGTTAACAGGCACTCAAGTAAAGACTGCTGGGATTGGTGACTGCCCTCTGGCTAGGGCTGGTTTAAATGCTCCCGCCTGGGTGGGCATCAGCTGAATTTGGTCTGGTTTTCCTTTCTGTTCTAACAGGACAACACTGAGTTCAGTGCCTCACAATTGCTGTGCTCTTTCTCCCGCAGCACTGAGAGATGCTCTTTGCAGCATGCTGCTGCTGCCCAGAGGTGAAGGAGGGGTAGCAACAGCAATTCAAAACTGCATTTTCTATCTCTTCAGTGCTTCTTTCAGTAACACAAAAATAAAACCAGATATTATGAGGGCTCTCCTGATTGTTGGTTCTTATGAAGGTATTTTTTCCATGTAGATAGTTGTTAAATTGGTGTTTTGTGGGGAGTTGATGAATGGAGTTTTCTATTCTGCCATCTAGCTTTGTCTCTCTCTGTCCATATCTGCAAGGTTTTAAATATTTATCCAATTTTCATAGCAACTCTATGACACAGGAACTGTAATTTTGCCAATTTTACAGATGAGGAGAAACTGAGGCATAAAAAAGATTAGTTACTTGCCCGAGTCACAGAACTAGCAAGTGAAAGAGCTAATTTTTGCTGTTGTTGTTGTTGTTATTTTGAGAGAGAGTTTCACTGTTGTTGACCAGTCTGGAGTGCAAAGGGGCTATCTCGGTTCACCACAACCTCCGCCTCCTGGGTTCAAGCAATTCTCCTGCCTCAGCCTCCTGAGTATGAGGGATTACAGGCATGTGCCACCGTGCCTGGCTAATTTTGTATTTTTACTAGAAATGGGGATTCTCCATGTTGGTCAGGCTGGTCTCAAACTCCTGACCTCATGTGATCCACTCTCCTCTTGGCCTCCCAAAGTGCTGGGATTACAGGCATGAGCCACCATGCCCAGCCAAGAGCTAAAATTTGTTGCCAGGCTTTTCATTTTACAGGAAAGGTAACCAAAGATAAAGGAAGCCATACAACATTATGATTTTCCTTTTCTTAAAGAGTTTCTTAATCTGATTTCAGCATTTTTCCCACCTTTATATCCTTGAAACACCTGTAAATGAACAGCCATGAAAGCGTGTCCAGTTTTACTTATGATACTGCTTACACGGATTCTAAGATGTGTGTGAGCTTTGGTGGTTTGCTTTTCTCAACACCAGTGAATGCACACTTTCTGAGATGCTTATGGATTTAGGGTTTATCCTGCAATGACTATCCTTCATCTTACATTTGGCCCCAGTATCTACCCATCAGAATTTTCGGGGGTGTTAATATTCTTTGGTAGGATTTTCCTCCACTTATTTCCTAGGAGGGATTTTGCTTTCAATGTTGTCCTTCCTCCAATCTACTTGCCCCTGTACTTTATCTTACAGAAATTATGCATATTTCTCTTAGTTTGGAATTCCTTTGCTGATGGGAGTGGGAATTTTGGAGGCAGACAATTTAAATCACTTGATATTGGATGTTATATTAATCAGGATGAGTCTTGATTCTCGTATAGAGATTGATTTCTTTATCATACCTATTATAGAGGCAGATTATATGACATCAATTTGAGGGGAACTGAAAAGGCAGGCTTTTGTTTCTCAAGAGACTCAGGGAAATTAGATTAATCAAGACAGGAGGATTTATACTAATGACAATCTATTGATGGCAAATTTTGTCTTGATCATCCACCCCTAGTTACAGGAGCAGCCACCTTACTTCAAAGGATTGAAATAGGCTCTATAGATGCCTTGTTTCCCTTGGAATCATGAAGAAAAGTGGCATTTTTCCCTGAAGAAAAAAAACAAATCTAAGTATGGATAGCGAAGAACAATTTATACAGACAGGAAAAACAAATAAGTACATATTTGTCAACCAAATATAAGGTTAGTTTGGATATATGTGCCTTTTATTTTGGTACTTATTGTCTTGTTTTGTAGAAAATGAACTCTTCAGTAGTTTTCTGTTAAATACAGAGATCTTGCAGGACAAATAGCTTCTTACTTAGGACTCATTGCCCTAGAACACAAGGACAGTTTAAAGGCTTTTCCTTTTAAGAAAAGCCTTTTGAGGTAATACATTTCTACATGTTAAGGGACAATTTGGAAATGAATAAATCCTAATTGGGGCCTTGCGAATCCAGAATTTATTAAGAATCCAGAAGCTAACAACTCTTAAGCCTCTTTGCCTATATTTGCAGGTAAATTTAGGAAATAAATTATTTATCATTCAGCATCTCTTTGACATGTGTATGGTAATATTTTGAGGACTAACGTTTCTTTTTTCTTTTTCTTTTTCTTTTTTTTTTTTTGAGACAAGGTCTCGCTCTATCACCCAGGCTGTAGTGCAGTGGCACAATCTCAGCTCACTGTGCAACCTCAACCTCCAGGGTTCAAGTGATTCTCCTGCCTCAGCCTACCAAGTAGCTAGGATTACAGGCGCCCACCGCCATGCCAGGCTAATTTTTGTATTTCTTTTAGAGATGGGGTTTCATCATGTTGGCCAGGATGGTCTCGATCTCCTGACCTTGTGATCCCCCCGCTTCAGCCTCCCAAAGTGCTGGGATTACAGTTGTGAGCCACCACGCCCGGCCTAACATTTCTTTATTTTAAATTGTTTCTGTAAGTTGGTAAGTATTAATTGTGAACAGACTAGTCCTCATTTGGAATTTACTGACTAAAGATTTACTAATATAAAATACACATACCCTTATTTATGCTGTTTTACCATGTAAGCAAGGGTATTTTGGGGAAATTATGGCCATACTTTCTGTTTGTGGGAGACTGACCGCATATTTGGAAAACACAGCTCCATATTTAAGGATTGAGCTAACATGGGGACAGTGTCAGTTTTATCTGTGGTTGTTTTATCAATTTATACAGAGTCTGAGAAAATTAAGTCCTCACTTAGAGTTTTCACATTACATCATGTGTATAGGTACAGTTCAGAAACAAACTGCTCTCTGTTCCTTGTTATTATTCATAGTGACATTGATAGGGAATGCAGTACTTTAAAGAAGATTATTTATCCAAGCTATCAGGGACTTTTGTTGGTAAATAACACCTCATCTTTGGGCTTTTTATCCAAGCATACAAGAACAGTTAGCACAGAAACAACTTTTTGATAAAACCATACATGCACAGAAATTTGAAGAAAAAACAGCTACTTATCCCATGTTCACTCTCCGAGGGTAGGGGAATAACTGAATGGGAATAATGAATTAAGGTGCCTTATGAAAGGCATTTAAGGACAATGATGGATGTACAGCTTTGTGTGTGTCTCCAAATTTACAGCATTAGCATGAGGGGTGAACCCTGCATTTGGAGAACTCTTTGAAAACATACTGAGAACATTTTGGAGAATGGGAAATGATACTTTCATTGGTATTTTTACCTCTGGGTGAAGCCATATCATCTGAACAAATGTTTCTCTATTTGAGTATGTTTGTCTAAGCTTTTAGGTGTAGTATGTGGTCAACATCTTATTTATTAGGTTGTCTTTTGTCCATGTTTTTAGGAACAATTAAGTGATCAACATTTTCTGATTTGAAGTTGTATGAAGATACTTTGGATATCAACAAATTTTTTCAGTGCACTTTTGATACAAATTCTTTCAAGGGCTTCTTTCTAAATGTATATAGACACCATTTATTGGTATATTCTTAATTTGGATTATTTGTCACAGCAAGCAGAGGAAGTTTTGAACAAACAATTCTGTGTGTAAGATTTATGTTCAAGCATATGACAACACAGTGATGTACAAACACTTCATTCTTTGTTTGTTAGTCGATAATAGTGAAGAGAAATCTGAATTCAAGTCTACCTCTATAACTTAATAGATGAGTGCTACTGCCAAAATTATTCAATGTTTCTAAACCTCAGTTTTCAATCCAAAGAAAATGGGGAAACAAATAGTCCCAAGCCTGGAAGCTTACTGAGAGGACTGAATGAGATATGCATGTAGATTACTTAAAACAATGCCTGACATATAGTAAATGCTCAAGGAGATTTGTCATTCTTGAATAAATGATAAAGGCTACTTTGCATACAGCTCTTTACAATTTATACCCTTTTTCCCATTCAGATATCTTAGAATTTTTACTCAAAAAACAGTTTTTCCTTTTATTCCGTTACTGAATGCTTTCAAAATGAGTTTTTAAGGACACTAAGTATCTGTAACTTTTTAATTCTTCCTCTTTCAAACTGATATGATGATAGTAAGTAGCTTATTTCATAGCTTTGCAAGAAGTCATCTTCTGTGTATGCTGTGAAAATTCAACATAATAATATTAGGGTAGATGGTTTACTTTCAGTATCTCAGTTAATCTATCCAGAAGTGCAGTATATAAAATATTAGTACTTTAATTTCATTCACAGTGAAGGCAAGTTTCAGAAAAGGTAAGTTACTTGCCCAAGATCATATGTCTAATAAATGACACTGTCAAAACTTTATAACAGTCCTGTTTGACTACAGAACTATTTTCTTAACCACCATAATTATTTTTCCATTGTAAATTTAAAAGTCATATTGAGTTGTAGAATTCTATTATTATTGGCATTATTATTTAACACATAATAACAACTAAACAATTTAATTACTCTGTAAGGAAGATTATCTTCCCACTGTTTATGTCACAGCTGAAGAAAAGATAGACTGAAAGTAAACAAAAAGAAATAGGGAACACTACAATATTCTGAGAAAATATTTGTGAGAGTCTAGACTATTATAATAGCTGCAGGTCCGAGGATAAAGAGATACGTGTGACCTATTATATGAGAGACAATGATATTCCATAATGGAATAGATGCGTCGGGTATAGGAAAGATAATATAGAATGTGACCATGGGTATCTGAATGACCAACCAGATAGTGTATTATGGATTAGATTGAACTGAATTCAATTGAAAGGGTAAGATTTCCGAGATAAGATAAAAGTTTACTTTTCAAAAAGTTTATTTTTCTAATAATATGGCTTCTAAAAGTTAATTCAATTAAGAAAACTGGCTAATGGTTAAATATTTCCAGGAAAGATGAGATATGATCACTGATATCAGTAAGATCTTTGTTTCCCTACATCATTATTTTGTATTTCTGACAAGACATCCATCACCATACAGATTAAATTATTCCTCTCTCTGCTTTAAAACTTCCCTCATAGCATCATATCTTACTAGAGAAAAACAAGTTGGAAGTTTTGATTTGTCACACCCTCACCATGAAGCCTCAGTCATAATTAATTTATTTCTGAAATATATTCTCCTCATCTAGGAAGTAAGCATAAATACAGCATGAAGATAAAATGAGATTACATGTATGAAAATGTTTTAATACATACTATATATCCTTATAAATTATAGGGAGTTTTACTATATCATGCTTTCCATTGCACCCCAAGAAAAATCCTCATTTAGATTGGCATCAACACTACATTTCTACATTTTCTCACAGTTTTATGTTCATTCTTCCTGGATTGTTCGTTCTCTTTCTCTCCACTAATATAAATTCCATCCATGCCCAGCTAACTCTATAATCTTCTGACAACTTCCTAATGTTGGGCGGATACACATACTTTTGTTATTTAAATGTGTCAAGCAAGGGTGCTTTGTTCTGTTCTTCTCACTTAAGCTACAAAGCACCTTGAAGATAGGTCACCTTCTCTTTTCTAAGAACAGCTAGTAAACAATAATAAAATAGGATTGTATTTCACCTCAATTTCTTTTTATATTTCAAAACATTACATTTTGTTTCATCTTCAGTGAACGGAGAGTGTGATTCTGGAAACGAAACCCTTTTCTTTCTTTGAGATCTGATATTTAATCCTCATTGCCTTCATTCACAGAGCTGTACTTGTCTAGGCAGATTAAATTCTCCTTTGCTTTTCTCCATCAACTTTATTTACATGGTGGGTGATTTATGGTGCTCTAACACTTTTTAGCAGGAAATTTTCTACATGCCATGTATGTTTATGCGTTTCTTATCTTTAATGACTACTGGAAGTGTTTTGGCCATTAACATCAAGAATAATTGCTGTCTCACTAGGTATTACTCAACAGACCCCCAAAGAGAATATGATTTGAGTATATCAGATGAGATTAGATTTTCTTTCAATAATGAAAATAGTTTTTCTATAGTGTCTAATTAATTTAATGTAACAGTATGATGAATTGATTCACTTTACTGGTAATTGCTACACATTTATGGGGAATAAAATGACTGAAAACAATATTCTCTTCCTGTAGGTATACTGATATGTTAAAACTTTAAAATTGTCAGCCAGAGCCAGGAAACATCATGTTGAGATACAAATCAAAGCGATTAAGGTTGCTTGCAGTAAAGGTTACTGTGGCTAATTTTCAGGTTCCCTCCTCCTTTGATAAGAAAATAATTCTTGCAGCACACTTAAAATATTCCTGAAATTGCTGTTCGAGATGTTCATTTTTCAGCTCTTTCCCTCTACTTTCAAGTGGTTCAGAGGCACCATTACTATTCTTAGAATTTAACTATACTCACCTGAACTATGACATTTTCAAAGATCCATCTTTCTTCCTCCACTAAACACATTAAAGTCAAGTCATATTTCAATAATTTCTTATGATTTGTGGGATTTGGTGTCTTGCTTCCTTCTTAATATGCACATTGTTAAAGCATATTCTCCAGATAATTGGCTTTTAGGCCAAGAACTAACATTACCCTATACAAGGCTTTAGAGTCATCACTCAAGGTAAGGGTGGTACATATGGCATCATAAAGATACACTGGGGCAGCTGTTTCATTGAATTCAACCAGGGACTTATAAAAACTACCTGTCACTTGAGAGAATTCTTCATTTTAAGAGTGAAAAATATGGGCTTGTTTCACTCCTTTGTCTTACTAGAGTACTAAATTTTGGAAATAGAGAAAACAGGGAAAACCTGTTTCTTCCCTTGCCAAATATATAGTTGTTACATTTTAAAAAATCCTTTTTCTCATTTTGACATTTCAGTACAGAGGCTTAACCTTACCAATTAATGTGCTCAGAGCAGCAGCTTTTAAAGCTATTCACTGAAGATTCCAGATTGATTTGTTCTTCAATAAATTTTAGAGTTAATGAGGTAAATGTTAGGAAAAATGTCTCTGTTAATTTTAGTGTTTGGTCTGATTTTTAGCTTTTCCTGCTATTTTAGAGATTTTGCGTAGGCTGCTATGCAGAGAATTTGTTGGTTACTCTTGGAAAGCTATTTGAAAATACTTTTGTGAGAACGAAACATTTAAATGATATAAAATAAAGCATAAAATGTGTTGTATTACACAAAGATTTATAAAAATCTTGAAATTATTAATAAATATCACCAAAATCTACTACAATTAAAAATATTCATGAAACACTTGATTTTGTTTAATAGAATTACTAAGTTCATTATTCAAATATGTTTCCTAATACATTTGAAGACAATAGATTATGTAACTGGGTATAAAACATGATTATAATACAAATATTCTTTTTTTTTTTTGAGATGGAGTCTTGCTCTGTTGCCAGGCTGCAGTGCAGGGGTGCAATCTCTGCTCATTGCAACCTCCGCCTCCCAGGTTCAAATGATTCTCCTGCCTCAGCCTCCCGAGTAGCTGGGACTACAGGAGTGCACCACCACGTCCAGCTAATTTTTTTTTTATATCCTTAGTAGAGATAGGTGTTTCACCGTATTGGCCAGGATGGTCTCAATCTCTTGACCTCATGATCTGCCTGCCTCAGCCTCTCAAAGTCCTGGGAATACAGGCATGAGCTATCACTCCTGGCCCCACAAATACTCTTAAAAGCAGATATCTGTGACTTCTTATTGAAGATAGAAGACATTTTACCTCCCCTCTCCTTTTCTAAACCCATTGAAATGACATTAAATACAAATAACAGAGGGGAGGATTACCATGGCAGATGGCAGGCAGGACTAGATTGCAGCTCTGGACAGAGCAGCATGTGGAGGCTTGCATTGTGAATTTTAGCTCAAGATTGACTGCAAGAAGAAAACAATCCAGAGAGGACCCACAGATGCTCTAAAGGAAGCGAACTGCTCTTGCAGGACCTGGGAGACACCTCAAATACTGTGTGTGCCATGCCCCAAATGCAGAAGGAAGAAAAGGAGAGCCTGCTCCCCGAAACACACCCCCCCACTGGAGAAACTGAAGGTCTGTTTGAGGGAGAAGTTTCTGAACTTACCTGGAGCTGAACCAACTTAGTGAGCCAAGTGAAATCCAAGGGTAGAAGTAGCAGCAGAAAGGCTCTTCGAGCTCCCTGGGACCCCAAGTAGGCCATTCCTGCCTGACCCCACAGGGATCCATCCACTGGGAGGGTGGCCAGAGGAGTCAGGGGTAAAACTCCACAGGGAGAAGGAAATCTCTAGCTGAACTGTGTAACAATTTGAATGGAGAGAGAAGCCTCCTGGTCAGAACTCGGGGTAGTGTGCAAATCTGGTGTGCAGACTCCACAGGTAGGGGAAGAACCAAGCCCTTTTCTGTCGCAACTGGGAGGTGGGTAGCCTGGGCAAGTTTTCAAGCTTGGCTCACCCACTTCCAGGAAACAGACTCGGGGGTGTTGATGGGGGGCATTGTGGGAGTGAGACTGGCTCTTCAGTTTGCATGGGAGCTGGGTGAGGCCTGTGACTGTTGGCTTTACCCCACTTCCTTGACAACCTGCATGACTCAAAAGAGGCAGCCATAGTCTTCCTAGATACACAGCTCCAGTGACCTGGGAATCTCACCCCCACCCCCAACAGCAGCCACAGCAAGACCCATCCAAGGAAACTTTGACCTCAGACACGCCTAGTCCTGCCCCCACCAGATGGTCCTTTTCTACCCACCCTGGTAGCAGGAGAAAAAGGCCATATAATCTTAGTAGTTCTAGGGTCCTGCACATTACCAGTCCCTCTCCATACTACCACAGCTGATGCTCTCTGGAAAGCACCACCTCCCAGCAGGAGGCCAACTGTCACAAAAATAGAGCATTAAACCACCAAAGCCAACCCCTCGCCACCTCCACTGGAACAGGTGCTGGTAGCCATGGCTGAGAGACCCATAGATGGTTCACATTACAGAACTCTGTGCAGACAACCCCCAATAGAAGCCTGGAGCCTAGTAGACTTGCTAGGTGGCTAGACCCAGAAGAGAGACAACAATCACTGCAGTTTGGCTCACAGGTAGCCACATCCACAGGGAATGGGGGAGAGTACTACATCAAGGGAACACCACAAGGGACAAAGGAATCTGAATGCCCAAAGTCTACAGGCAATGAAGAGCACAATGAATGTAAGGTACATCACATTTCAATACTAACATTGATTGTAAATGACTTAAATGCTCCACTTAAAAGATACAAAACTGCAGAATGTATAAGAACTCACCAGCAAACTATCTGCCACCTTCAGGAGATGCAGCTAACACATAAGAACTCATATAAACTTAAAGTAAAGGGGTGGAAAAAGGCATTTCATGCAAATGGACACCAAAAGTGAGTAGGGGTAGCTATTCTTGTATCAGACAGAACAAACTTTAAAGCAACAGAAGTTAAAGGAGAGGCAGAGGGATGTTATATAATGGTATAAGGCCTTTTCCCACAGGAAAATATCACTATCCTAAACATGTATGTACCTAACACTGGAACTCCCTAATTAATGAAACAATTACTAATAGACTCAAGAAATGAGGTAGACAGCAACACAATAACAGTGGGGGACTTCAATACTCTTCTGAGAGCACTAGGCAGATGATCAAGACAGAAAGTCAGCAAAGAAACAATGGATTTAAACTACACCTTGGAACAAATGGACTCAACAGATATACACAGAACGTCACCTCCAACAACCGCAGAATATACATTCTATTATACAGCACAAGGAATTTTCTCCAAGATAGATCATATGATAGGTCACAAAATAAGCTTCAATAAATTTAAGAAAATTGAAATTATATCAAGTACTCTCTCTGACCACAGTGAAATAAAACTGGAAATTAACTCCAAAAGGAACCTTCCAAACCATGCAAATACATGGAAATTAAATAACCTGCTCCTGAATGAGCATTGGGTCAAAAACAAAATCAACATGAAAATTAAAATTCTTGGAACTGAATGACAATAATGACCCCATCTACCAAAAATCTCTGGGATAAAAGAGGTGATGCTAAGAGGAAAGTTCATAGCCGTAAATGACTATATCCAAAAGACTGAAAGAGCACAAACTGACATTTTAAGGTCAAATTTCAAGGAACTAGAGAAACAAAAACAAACCAACCCCAAACTCAGTAGAAATAAGGAAATAACCAAGATCAGAGCAGAACTAAATGAAATTGAAACAAACAAACAAACAAAAAGCTAAATGAAACAAAAAGTTGGTTCTTCATACAGGTAAATAAAATTGATAAACTATTACAACCAATAAGAGAGAAAATCCAAATAACCTCACTAAGAAACGAAACAGGAGATATTATAACTGACACCACTGAAATACAAAAGATCATTCAAGGCTATTATGAACACCTTTATGCACATAAATAAAAAACCAAAAGGAGATGGATAAGTTCCTGGAAAAATGCAACCCTCCTAGCTTAAATCAGAAATAATTAGATACCCTGAACAGACCAACAAGTAGTGAGATTGAAATGGTAATTTAAAAATTACCAACAAAAATAGTCCAGGACGAGATGGATTCACAACAGAATTTTACCAGATATTCAAAGAAGAATTGGTACCAATCCTTTTGACAGCATTCCACAAGATAGGAAAGAAGGAACCCTACCTAATTCATTCTACGAAGCCAGCATCACCCTAATGCTAAAAACAGAAAAGGACATAACCAAAAAAAAGAGCTACAGACTCATATCCTTGATGATCATGGATGCTGAAATACTTAACAAAATACTAGTTAACCAAATCCAACAACATATCAAAAAGATCATCCACCATGATCAAATGAGTTTCATACCAGGGATGCAGGAATGGTTTTATATATGCAAGTCAACAAATGTGATACACCACATAAAAGAATTAAAAACATAAATCACATGATCATGTCAATAGATGAAGAAAAAACACTTGACAAAATCCTGCATCCCTTTATGGTTAAAACTCTCAGAAAAATCAGTGTACAAGAGACACAACTCAAAGTAATAAAAGCCATTCATGAGAAACCCACAGGCAACATGACACTGAATGCGGGAAAGTTAAAAGCATTCCTCTGTGAACTGGAACACACGACAAGGATGCTCACTCTCAAAACTCCTCTTCAACATAGTACTGGAAGTTCTATTCAGAGCAATCAGGCAAGATAAATGAATAAAGGGCATCCAAATGAGTAAAGAAGAAGTCAAACTGTCACTGTTTGCTAATGATATAATCATTTACCTTGAAAACCCTAAAGACTCCTCCAGAAAGCTCCTGTAACTGATGCAAGAATTCAGCAAAATTTCCAGATACAAGATTAATGTAAACAAATCTGTAGCTCTTCTATACACCAACAGTGACCAAGTGCAGAATCAAATCAAGAACTAAACTCCTTTACAATAGCTGCAAAAATAAATAAATATATACATACAAAACAGTACAATACAATACAATACAATACTTAGGAATATCCCTAACCAAAGATTTAAAAGATCTCTACAAGGAAAACTAAAAAACGCTGCTGAAAGGAATCACAGTTGAAACAAACAAATGGGAACATTTTCCATGCTTATGGATGGGTAGTATCAATATTGTGAAAATGACCATCCTGCCAAAATCTATCTACATATTCAATGCAATCCCCAACAAAATACCAGTATTATTATTCATAGAATCAAAAAAAAGTTTCTAAAATTCATATGGAACAAAAAAGAGCCTGCATAGCCAAAGTAAGACTAAGCAAAAAGAACAAATCTGGAGACATCCCGCTACCTGATTTAAAACTATACTATAAGACCATTGTCACTGAAACAGCATGGTCCTGGTACAAGAATAGGCACATTGACCAATGGAACAGAATAGAGAACCCAGAAATAAACCCAAATACTTACAGTCAACTGATCTTCAACAAAGCAAACAAAAACATAAAGCGGGGAGAGGACACCCATGTCAACAAACGGTGCTGGGATAATTGACTGGTGCCATTTAAGAGAATGAAACTGGATTCTCATCTGTCACCTTATACAAAAATCAACTCAAGATGGATTAAAGATTTACATCTAAGACCTGAAACTATAAAAATTCTAGAAGATAACATTGGAAAAAATCCTTCTAAGCATTGATTTAGGCCAGGATTTCATGACCAAGAACCCAAAAGTAAATGCAGTAAAAACAAAGATAAATAGCTGGGACCTAATTAAAAACTAGAGAGCTTTTACACAACAAAAGGAACAGTCAACAGAATAAACACAACAACCCACAGAGTGGGAGAAAATCTTCACAATGTATACATCTGGCAAAGGGCTAATATCCAGAATCTACAACAATCTCAAAGTAATCAGTTAACAAACAAAGAAAAGAACTATTCCATCAAAATGTGGGCTAAGAAGATGAATAGACAGTTCTAAAAAATAATATTCGGATGGCCAACGAACACATGAAAAAGTGCTCAACATCACTAATGATTAGGGAAATGCAAATCAAAACCACAATGTGATACCACCTTACTCCTGCAAGAATGGCCATAATCAGAAAATCAAAACACAGTAGATTTTGGCATGGATGCCGTGATCAGGGAACGCTTGTGTACTGCTGGTGGGAATGTAAACTAGTACAGCCACTATGGAAAAGTGTGGAGGTTCCCTAAAATACTAAAAATAGAACTATCATTTGATCCAGCAATCCCACTACTAGATATCTACCCAGAGGAAAAGAAGTCCTTATACGAAAAAAGTACTTGCACATGCATGTTTATAGAAGCACAATTCACAATTGCAAAATTGTGGAACAAATCCAATGCCCATCAAACAATAACTTGATATATACACTGTGATATATATATATATATATATATATATATATATATATATATATAATGGAATACTACTCAGCCATAAAAGGAATGAATTAATAGCATTTGCAGTGACCTGGGTGAGATTGGAGAATATTATTCTAAGTGAAGTAACTCAGGAATGGAAACCCAAATATTGTATATTCTCACTGACATGTGGGAGCTAAGCTATAAGGATGCAAAGGCATAACAATGATACAATGGACTTTTGGGACTTGGCGGGAAGATTAGGAGCAGGCAAGGAATAAAAGGCTACAAATATGGTAAAGTGTATACTGCTCGGGTAAGGAGTGCACCAAAATCTCATACATCACCACTAAAGAACTTACTCATGTAACCAAATACTACCTCTACCCCAGTAATTTATGGAAAAATAATAAAAAATAAAATAAAATAATTGAAGAAAGGCAATGAGAATATCGTAGACATTTAGATGAAATTGAGGAATTAGTGAACAAAGATGTTAAATGTTGGGAGAATGGGAAGGCCAGGGGTTCATACTGACAGCTAATGCTGAGTAGAGTGAACTTTGGCTTAGAGCATTCACAAAAGAAGGTACCAGTGGATGAGGGGACTCCTCTTCCAAGTGCAATTCTCCAGAATCAGTAGTAATGGACAATGGAAGTGAGAAGAGGAATATACATCAAGAGTTTTGACTGAAGAGCTGTTTGCCAAAATCTGTGTAGTTTGGTTTGCCTTTCATATTATCACTCCTCTTCTCACTGCCTTGCTTCTTCTCTAAGTAATGACATTTGCCCTCAAGTAAGCCTGGATAAATACTCTCCAAAGACATTAATCAGTCAGTTCTAGCAGGGATTGGAGTTCTCAGCAGGAAGTTGGTGAAAGTAGAAACAACCACCTTGTTTAATGTATTCTACCCTTCCTGCCAAAGAATCAGTCTGTCCACATGAAGAGAACTGGGCATTAGTTCACTCTTTCATAATAGTGACTGGTGACAATGGATATTATTATCATCTGGATTAACCAACTAGTCTTTCAAATCTCTATAAACAGAAAACCAATAATCATCAAGAAATTTAGAAAACTAACAGATGAGAGGGACCAAGATAAAGAAAATTTCTGATTCTACAAGAAGCATATATTTTTGAGGGAAGAAAAGATAACTCAAAATGTGTGGTTTGTTTTTGTAGAAATATTTGATAAGACATCATAAGATAGGAAAAGGCAGATAGGTTAAAAGAAAAATCAGAGGCCAGAACAGCTCAGAAAAATTAAAAATGTATATTATCAAAATTTTTTAAAATTACATATAATAGCTGGAGAGAGCTTTGACAAAATCTTTCAGAACATAGAGAAAACAGGAAATGAAGTAGAATATATTTTGGAAAACTTAAAAGACATTAAACACCAATCTACAGGGACCAACAACCATCTAATCAGGAGCTCCAGAAAAAGCAGAGAAGTTGGGGAGGGGTAGAAAGTAGCAAAGAAATTAAAAAATATATTCCAGTGTTAAAGAAAGATAAAACTTCACAGATTGAAAGGACTCATTGATTTCTGAGCATGATGGATGAAGTGAAATAAAATCCTAGGCAAATTCTCATAAGATGTCATTAGACCAAAAATTTAGAGATGATCAAAAGGCATGTTAAGTAAAAAGAGAGACAAAATAAACACAGTAAGATGTCTACAAAGAAATAATTAAACAATTGGCACGAGTCTTCCAGATAGTGACATAGGATTGTTGAAGAAAATGGAACAATATCTTAAAGTTTTGAGGACAATGATTTTGGATTTAGAAGTCAATTCCCAGCCTAGCACCAGGCCTGCCCACCTGCAGAGTCTGGCACTGGTCCTGCCTTCCCTGATCTTGCCAGCTATCCCACCCAGAATTTCTGACTGGGCTGACTATTGAAACACTTTCTCTGCTGAAATCAGTTTTTTAAAGGTTAGAAGTGGTGCTTGTCTTTCAAATGTGCAGACACCAATGTAAGGCTACAAGTATCATAAAGAATTAGTAAAACATGACACCACCAAAGAAATGAAAACATTTTTAGTAACTGACCCTAGAGAAATGGAGGTCTCTAAACAACCTGATGAAAAATACAAAATAATCATCTTAAGAATGTCAATACCAGCCAAAGTGACAAATAAGAATAAGAAAAATAATTTAAAAGATAAAATGCAAGGTCTTGGTTATAAATTTTTTTAAAGATGAAAAAGTATTTATGATTATGCAACAGTAAAATGAAAAAATAAGATATTGGACAGAAGAAATGTAAAAATAATGATTATAATGAGAATACACCCTAGGACGATAACTGTGTAGTAGTCCTAGTATAGCACTTGGGAATTGTGTTTGGCTGCTGGCGACAGTACTGATTGCAATGACTAAAACGTGCAAATGTTTGTTTTTTTTTTTGTATTATGAGCAATGTTAAGATACTTAGTTAATGGTATTGCACCCACAGTGCAAATTTCTTGTCCCCAAATGGCTTCTGCAGTTCTAACTGTCACACTGACATTCTAGGCTGAAACACTGAAGTAGAGAAATAGGCAGACAGAAGTACTTCCCTGTTAAGTTAGTTCTCAGAAACACCACTCAACAAGTGTTATCTAAATGCCATTGGCCAACTCTAGTTACAAGAGATTCTTTCCTGTTAGGACAAGAGGTAGAATGAATTAGGTGGTAGGTAACTAGCAACCCCTGGCATACCTTAAAAGCATTTTAGTGCATTCAACAAATAAGTATGACTATTATACTCAATGAGCTTTGATGGTGAAGAATGAATATATTTATTTTATAAATGAGAAATAGAAAGATCATTAGCAATTTAAGGAAGAATAACATTCTGTAGGTAAAATAAAAGCTTTAGATAAATTACTTTTGATTTCTAGGATTTATTTGGCTCTTCTGAGTTTTGTCTGCTTGTTCATTCACAGAGTCAGAAAGGGGTGTCTGCTTTCGCCAGATAGGTTAGGAAATGAAAGACAAAATGAAAAGACAGCTGTTGTAACTTTAGACAAATGGGTTACTCAAGGGAAAGAATTAGAGAAAAGGAAGATCAAACATGTCCCAGAGCATTTTGTCCCCCTTCAAATTGTTGAGTGCTTCTGCTTTCTAGAGCTTCGAACTATATCATGTGGATGCGTGCTGGACATTAAAAGATTTTACTGCTTCCCTAATATTAGTTCCCATTATGATATAGTTCGTTCATTGAAAATTGGTGACTTATTTTCTGTTTCATGTAGAAATATACCTTTCCTAATTTAATCCCATTATTTTTAATTATACCATTCAAATTGCTTCTATAATTTCCATCTCTTATTAGAATTTTAAAATTCCTGTAGACAGTTTGCACAGCAACTTCTTAGTCATTATTTAGTCAGATGCACCTGTTATCTCTTCTTCAATCTTTTTACGAAAGTAAATTCTTGCAGTCACTAAATCCCAATGGTTTTATAGACCCTTTCTTTTCTATTTCCTTTCAAATGGACCCATATCTACAATTTCTTGAGACCAGCACTTAAAGATTCCTTTTCCTGTTATAGCAGTCAGAATTTATTTTTTAATATAGTGCAGATTAGTGCGTATGTGCATGTATCACTTGTGACATGTAAGATACTAAAGCTGATTATTTCTGTTTTTAAGTGGGTAAAGGGATATTTGACTAGATAATCTTAAAATTATCTTTTAACCCTGTGATTTTATAATTTTCTTCAACGATGACAAATTAGTTTTTGTTTATAAATTGTGAGGCAAAACAGTGATCTATCAAAAGAATTGAAAATGTCAAATGCAAAACTTTTCCAGCATAACCTTTCAATCTTTATAAATGTGAAAATATGTTTCTGAATGGTATACATTGTGTTTCTGGATTACGTTGTATTTTTCTTCCATCAGTGGCTACTATTTTGTATAGAAATTTCCACATAATCTACTATCCACCTTCTTGTCATTTAAAAGAGTTAGGTATTCATCTATTGGATTGTTATAGCACAGCTTGTTTAACCATTTGAATATGCAAATCTTAAAAGCCATTTTCCCTGAGTTATAAAATGACAACAATATATAGCAGGTGACTGATTCATTAAATTGAGGAATAAACTTGATTTTAGTACTAAGCTTACCGCTAATAATTCATAGAATGCATGTAGAATACAGAAATGTCATTGTATAGTCTTAAATACTTTTTTATTTTGGAAAAACACATAAGAATTGCATGATTCACTATCGTGCAATGCTGTGTTTCTGTAGTTTATCCATTGTTGCCTTTTAAAATTTAACATTTTAACTTTTCTGTAAAGTATATTGTTTTTACTTTATATCTCTTTCTACAAAAACTAAGTTTATAAATAATTTTTCTTTCTGTCCAGCCTCAAGGGAGCATTTAAAACACATGGAAATTCTACTCTTAGATGTACCCCTGCAGTTTCCAGTGGCAAATATTTTTGAAGGTGTAAAGCATGCTTCTACTTCTTACAGTGACAGTTCCTAAATAAAAGTGTTTGCAACTTGTCTTTTGTGATAACACAAAGTTACTAGGCAAAAACAATTAGGTCCCTTTCAAAATTAAAGTTGCCCTTGGCATATGTAATTTTGTGAAATATGCCCTTTCCATTGACGGGCACCAATATATTTCTGAAAGCATAGAGCAAAGGAATAATTTAACTGTGTGTGGGAGAAGCAAATCATTTGGAAAAGCTATGTACTATAGATCAAAAGTTTGGACTCCTTTACCCAGGAAGTGTATTATGGTTACTAACAAAATAGGGAAATGTGCTCTGGGCCCAACATGAGCTTAGTATATGTACAATCTATGTGTAAGTTCGAGTCTAATGTATAGTGACAGAGATTTAGCCTGGAAGGAATTGCTAAGTAGTAGGAAAAAATGAATAGGTAAGGCAGACATGACAATAAAATTTTAGTTGTTTGTTTGAGCAGGCAACAATAGAGGAGGTTCTACTATCAAATTCATTTTTAAAAATAATGATATTGCTATTACCAAATACAGAATGTCAACATTAGTCAGAAATTGTGTCAAATGCCTGATAGAGAATCATTTTGATCTTCCCAATGACCTATCGAGGTAAATACTGTCATCAGGCTCATGATCATGGCAAAATTGAGACACAGAGAGGTTAAGTTATTTGTTTAGGTAAACTTAACTAGTATGTGGTAGAATACTCTGACTCATTTTTAATTCTAGTTAGTCTTGATCTTTGATTTCCCAAATTTGTGGTTTTCAGTGGGGCTGTTGAAAAGCAAGCATGAGCTTATTCTGTACTTGAGAAAATAACAAACACATTGATTGAAAGGAAATAAAACCTTCCCTTTAAATTTCTTAGGAGGCTATGACTAGTTTGTGGCCAAGTAGCAGTCCCTGGCTATAGAGGAGCATGTCAGGACTTATATCACATTTTTTTTTAAGAGAGTGAAGTACTGGGGTAATCTCAGGAATCAGGTTTGCTAGATCTTGGGTGTACACTATGTACTGGATGAACATTTTGAAGTTCCGTTTCACTTATGTGACTAGAATTAACACGAACTTGGTCACAGTTAAATGTAAAAAGATGATAATAATAATAAAGATGTTATAATCCTTTTCTATTTCCCTCTCTCATATATACTTTTGTTTGATCTTCTTTATAACTCTTGGAAGTAGGTATTTGTATAAAACTACAATCTGCATTTTACAGATGAGATCATTGGGGCTCATACATGGTCAAATATAAATTTAGATTTGATATTTTAAAAACAACACCAACACCAACAATCTAGTTTACAAGAAGACGGGGTGTGACTCAGGGCTTATTCAGTGAAGAGAGCTATGAAGAATGTTTTAAAATTCAAATGAACAGCTTTGAGAGCTCCAACTAAGCCTAGATAATTATAACCTTTCAACACAGGCCAAAGTTAACAGTTGTGCTTAATATTTTCTTCCTATACTTAAGCTAAGATAATACAACATGCATTAAGCTGAAAAGCCAGATGTAGTCCACTTAAAATTGAACTAGCTCGAGGAAAACTGAAGGTTCAAAATTGTGGAGAGTGAAAAATGGAATAAAACAATAACATCAAAGAAAAGAGTAGTGCAGTTGGTAGAAAACTTCTCTAATTGCCTGGGTATCTGTTCGTACAAGGCTTAAAAAAGATGCAGGGTAACGCATATTGAGAAATCAAGAAAATGATGTAGATATCCTCCTAAATGTCAATGAGCCTCAATTTTCTGATCTTTTCTGTCTTGTCTCTAATCCTCTACCTAGTTACCCTTGAAAATCAAATTTAAATCCTAAGTGTCCATCAACAAATGAATAGATTTAAAAAAAAGTTGTATATGTACACAACAGAATAATACGCAGCCTTAAAATAAAGAAAGAAATCTTGTCATTTGAGACAACATAGATAAACCTGGAGGACATTAACCTAAGTGAAATAAGGCAGGCACAGAAAGACAAATACTGCATGATCTCATTGATACGTAAAATCTAAACATTTGGTATTACAGAAGCAGATAGCAGTATGATGGCTACTAGCCACTGGGGGACTAGGGTGCATGTGTTGGGGAGGAGATTGGGAACACGTTAGTCCAAGGCTACAAAGTTTCAGTTAGATAAGAGGAATACAGTCAAGAGATCAGTTGTAAAACATGGTTACTATACTTAATAATAATGTATTTTATTCTTGACAATTTCTAAGATTGCAGATTTTAGTTGCTCTTACCACAATAAAAAGAGATGAGGTAATGCATAAGTTTATTAGCTCAACTTAGCTATTCTACACTGTATACATATGATACAACATCAGAATATACCCCATAAATGTATACAACTATGATTTATCATTTAAAATATATTAATTAAAATACTATTTTAAACATAAATATTGAAAATCTGGAAGAAAAAAGACAGAGACAAACACTTAGTGAAGAACCGTGTAAGACTGAGTGGCACACGTACATAACAGCAGAGTCCAGGGAGGAGCCACTTCATGCAATGGAAACAAAGTCAGAGATACAAGCCTTACTTCTGCCATGTCATCATTCATGAACAAAGAGAAAAGAATCCATCGAGATCCTCTGACTCCTACAGCACAGCATTCCCTAGATCTCTTCCTTTGTCTCTGTTTCTTTACTGTTTCAGTGACTTTTTATTCACCCATGTTCTAAATGTCAGTGCCCCTTAATGTTCTGCCCTTTAATGTTCTTAATCTTGGTTGTCTTATATCTAATCCTCTACCCATTTACCCTGGAAAATCCAATTTAAAGCCAAGGATTACATTATATTTTCCAAATCTCTATTCCTAATCTCCAAGTCTGTATTTTTCACAGTCTGTGTATTTTTTATCTCAGAATGTTGAAAACAGGACTTATAATTCCAGACTAAAATATTCAGAATCATCTTTTATTCATCTCTGCCTTGCCACCAAGCCATTTAATTCTGTTGCTTCTACTTCTGAAGTATATTTTCTATCCATCTTCTCCTCACCATTTCCACAACTAATGTTCTACTGCAGGCCATTGCCATTATTTTTCATAACTATTACAATGCTCCTGCTTACCTCTCTGAATTCTGAATTCAGGCTGTCCAATGACCTTATACACTGATACCCTCTTCATAGGCTTAAAGCTATATCCCTTTAACTGTGTTTTAAATAGTGACAATTTTGAGGAATGTTAATAGAATTTTTTTAAATGGGAATGCTGAGTTAAACAAACTAAAATATGTCTCTTTATTACAGGACTTTTCAGAGCCTATAGCATGTTAATTTACTTTATGAGAAGTCCATATAAAATTTACATGAGGGCAATGATTTTATTTGCCTTTTGTTATATTTCTGGAATGGGCACACAGTGCCCACCAAATAGAAGTTGCTTAGTTTGAATGGAAAAAAAATGATAAATTGTAAATAACATTTACACTTTTGCCTAAATGTAACGAAGTTTATCAAGTTACATTTCAAGAGAGTAATGTTTATGAAGATTTTTCTGTGGAACATTGGTCCAAAGTTGGGTTTCTCAACCTCAGCACATGTTGTGGGCTAAAAAATTCTTTATGGGAAGAAACCTACCCTGTACACTGTAGAATATTTAGCAGTCTTGTTGACCTCTACCTACTAGATGCCAGTAGCACCAACACCCCCAGTAGCGACCACCAGAAATATCTTCAGACATTGCCAAATGTCCCTGAGGTGTGGGTGAGGGGACAAGGAGGGCAATATCATTCCCAGTTAAGAACCATTAGTTTAAAGTATAGTTTAGGCTTACTACTCTTTAGCTCAAAAATTTTCACAACCTTTTTATTGATTATCCCCAAGTTTCTTAGACTAAAATTCAAGTTTCCATTTTGTCTCCAATCTTACAGGTACTTGTTCACACACAAACATCCATATATACACATACATATACTTCCAGTCTACTGTAGGAATTTGTCATACATATCATCATTCCCTCCTTCTCTAACCCATAACTCCAGTTCATCAAGTTTTTTCTGAATAATTTTTTGTTTAATAATATGTATTTCTGAAAATTTCCCTTGTTATCCCTCCATAGTTCTGATTTCACCTGAGTACAAATGTTTGAAGGAATACTGTACAATGTACCCTGGGTCTTACATTCAATTAAGGGAGCTCTGCCAATGTTCACAGATGACACAGAAATGTAATTCCTTAATCAACATACAAAAATGTATTGAATGTCTACTATGTGCTAAGCACCGTGCAGTCCGCTGGGATTGCAACAATTACTGAAATACATTTCCTACTTTCAAGGAATTTGCATACTAGTGATTTATGAATTAAGTGCTATACCAGAGGCAAACACCAAAAGCCAAAGAGCTGAAGGAGAAGAATGATTAACTTTGTGTGAAAAGCCCTTGGCTGATAGTATAGAGGTAGCAAGTATGAGTCATGAAAATGAGTAAGTGCTGATCCAGCACCTCAAAGAGTGACCATTCATTTTAGGCCTTGTGAAGAGCAAATCCAGCAGTATGAAGGCAGAATTGTGTTTTAGAGAATTGCTGTTGTTGATTGCTATCTATGTTTCGTCCCTGCAGTATTCCCCTCCTAAAGTAAGAAAGAAAATTTCACCAAGGATTTTCACCCAGGCATGTCTTTTCACTCATCTGTATTTCTTGCCTTTTTGCTAGATAACATCGTTCAGAACATTCAGTTACATTGCAATAACATGGTTTCAGGGGATCCTATGGGAGCAGTGGAAGGGGAGTAGGAGTGCAGGTAGCAATAATCAGAGCAGAATCCAGTCAATCCCCCCGCCCCCACACACAAAAAAAGATGTGTCCTGGCCACCACCAAAGCAACATTTGCCTCCTGTCCTCCTAGATAAGATTTTTAGCTAAGGGAAAACAAATCAACTCAATATATTTCAACACAAGAAAGTGTTAAATATGTCAGGGTATTTCTAAAGGTTAAACACACACACACCCACACACCCACACACACACACACACCCACCCCCCACCACCACCACCACCACCACCGACAACAACAACAAAGAAGATTTTTTAGCCCTACACTGAAGCAAACTTCATTAGCAGATATTTCCACATTGGAAGAAATTTTCAATTGCTCTTTGAATATCACGTCAGTGGTAACTGCAAATACATATTTTACCTGAATAAGTTGTTCACTGAAGTAATGGAAGTTATAAGAGCAAAGCAAATGAAACATAGAATTGATCAAGGAGTCCTTACTGTATTTTCATTATATTTTCTCCAAAATGTTTAAAATGGAATTAGATTTGTACTTGCCAGAATTTTGCTTAGCTTAATTATGCCCCAAAAGGAATTTGACAAATTTATTTAAGACAAGTCTTGGTGTAAAAGAAATTAAGTTCTGGATTCTGAGATAAATGGGATTTTGATATCTGCTCCTTTTATTTATTTATTTATTTTTATCAGAGATTGTCTCCAGTATCTGCTACAGAGAGCTGTGTATTGGATGTGGATGCCACAGGGATTTCATCTTGAGTGAAGATTCTGATATACTGGTGATGGCTCCCGGGAATTTTGTGAAGATAGGGAAAGGAGGTCAAGTTTGATTAGTGATGTCTGTCCTGGGCACAGCCTTGGGAGCAGTGGTATGCAAGCCAGAAAACCATGACAGACAGCTTTGTTTTCTCAATCTAGGGGCTAGACTCTAAGCCACTTTAGCCCCTTTGTCCATTTTCCAACATGATGATTAAAATTACCAACCTATTAGTCTTGATTTATTATTTCAAATTATTAAAAAAGCCCACAAAAATCTGTTTTAAAAAACAAAGATAGTCTATAATCCCATCACTCTATCTTCTAAATGTGTACATTTCTTTTTAGCATAAGTCTGCATTTCAATAATTTTACACAGTTGTATATGTATCATTTACTATGCTGCATTTTAGTATAAATTTATACCATAAATGTTTCCATTTTTCCCAAATAGTCCTTCACACTGTTGCTTAAATGACTAATTTTCACTTTCTGTTTGATCGTTTTGTCAATAGCTAGGCCTACCTAAAGAAATTTTAGGACAATTTTACTTAGAATCTTAACTAAGCACATGTCAACTTTTCCTTCAGTGTTTATAACTTCAGTTTGTTTATGAAAATAAATGATGTTATAATGAAGTATTCAAAGAGAAAAATATTTTATGTAGTCTTAATTCTGAATACACACACATACATTATATATGTGTATATATATATATATATATATATTTCTAAAAATGATTTGGGCAAATAGGTAACGGCATTTTTATTTTAAGAATTTATTAATAACCTCTCTGAACGGAACAAACATAATGTTGGCATTTACAAGTGTTCTGTTTGCCTTAAACTCTAATACCTCCTTCAGATAAACCTAAACAAATACCATCCATGCAGAACTCTCAGCCTTAAGAAATATTTGGACAATTCCTTCTTCCAAACCAAGTCTGGCAGCCTTGGACTTCCATAATCCAACACGAATTTCTATTCCCACTGGCTCCTGCTACTTCGCTATATGAATTATTCACTCTTGCTAAACAAGTCTACTCCCTGTACTCAGAACACTCAATGTTTGCCCATCTTCACTGCCTCTGCTTATGGTACTTTCACTGCCTTGGAATCTTCCCTGTTCTGCTAGGCTTGTGAGAAATCCAACCTGTGCTTGAAACAGCAGCATCTCCAGGAAATTTTCCCTAACTAGCCTAACCCTTAGAGATTGCTTTCTTCTCTTATTTGCTTCACTATGCACTTAACTCTGTTACTCTTAAGTTTTAATTATTTTTTTTAACTAGGTCACATCCTCAAGGGCAAAAAACTACAAATACTTGCATTGATCTCTTTTAAATTAGTGACTTGCTATCAGTGAGCCTCAAACTCTCAATCAGTATCAATGATTATACTTCCTGCCACAGCCTGGAAAGGCATTTTTTTCAACCATGATGCATGTGTCTCAAGGTTGGTAGACTGTCACTCTTCTACTTATATGGATTGTAATACTTCCTATGCAGAAGTACTCTGGTCGCATCTGCATTAGTTGTTTGGTTAGCCCTCTGGGGAATGTTAGTCTTTCACTACCCAGAAGCTGAACAGAGCAAAAATCTATGTTTTCTTCCTTGCCTTGTAATGAGTGATCCGTTTCCAATAGAATGACAGCATTCTCAGGCAGCTTAACATCTGTTATGGCAACGGGCTAAAGTCACCCACAGCAACTATAACCATCAACTGGGTGTACTGAAATTAATAGAACTTAGAGGTATTGCCAGCAATTTAGGGCTCAACAATTAGTTTTAGACCTATCTCCCCAGTGAAATTTTCCCTAACTCATAGGATTTTCTCTTCTTTTCCATGAGAAAGACATAAATTTCTCTATGTAGATTTCATTTTTTGCTATTTTTACACTGACCCACACTCAACTGAAGCTTTTTGCTCACTATAGGAATGGCTATGGACATGAATGTGAAGTTTGTGTAACGGCAGCTGAGGCTGACTGACTTGCGTCTCTCTTTTTCTCAAAAAAGCATAGATTTGACTGCTAGAAACCATATGCATGAACACTTTGCCATGTAACTCTCCTTCTCACTGTTTTACAAGTTTCACTGGAAGAACTTTTGTTCCCAAGTCTTTCTACTTCTCTGCTCCAACATTCTTAGTGGGACATGGCAGGACATGAGATGGAGCACTTGAAACAATGACTTTTAAAAATGGAGGAAACAGCTCATTTTATTGAGTGTCCCTTCTTTATCATATTCAAAAGCTGAATAATGTTTCAAACATCTTTTATCATTTCATGTCTTATTTCCTTATTATTTCTCATCAAATCAATATGGAAATTAACAATGGAAGTTTCACTGAAAACCAGAAGACAAGTTGTATCTCCTAGCCATAGGTTTTTTAAAAAATTTAAATTTATTTTAGATGTGGGGGTACATTTGCATGTATGTTACATGGTTATATTGCATAATGGTGGGGACTGGGCTTCTATGGACTCATAAAATAAAGGGATTGAAACAGATCTCACAGATTCTTTACATATCTATCATTATATATACTGTAATGGAGAATGTATGTATAAGCAAGTTTTCATTGTGAGTTATGGAATAATCAGTAAAGGAAGAAAACTGGGTCTTTTCTGCATACAGTGCATTGGTATATATGAAACATACTACTTTAAAATTTTTGCTTGGTAACCTTGCAATGGTGATATCTTGTATAAGTTCTCAAAGCTATGATGTGTTAGTATTTGTAATTTAATATAGAACAAGAATGGTTTTAATTGCTTGAGTTGCATTTGGGGTAAAGGTGGAAAAAAATGGTATTCAGATTGAACCAGATGGCCAAAAGATGTACAGCATCTGGTGTCTTTATTAGAAACCATAGGCCTTAAGTTAGATATATCCACATATGAAGTCAACAACTTATATGCTACCTAATTACATAATTATTGAATCATTTGATAATATCATGCTTAATTGGAATGCACATAGAAAAGTCATGAAAACTAACATTAAAAGCATTTTGCATAGCAACACCAAATATTTAAATTGAATGACAAATGAATATGTAAGAATTTAATTTTCATGCAGTTCCTGGAGCTGATTTATATTTATTTCCAAATTCAGCATGTAGGAACTGGTTTGGATTATTTAATTGGGAAAACAAAACAGAAAACTTGGAAAGGAGCTGAACAAAGTAGAGTTTGGGAAATGTTACACTATAAATTATGTTCACAAATAAGCATTTCAGCAGGATTTTCTTCACTGTTTACAATTATTTTTATGTCATATGGTTAGAAGTAAACATTGGCTAATGTTTGCCTTTCATTAGACATTAATGGCATCAATTCACAGTGTGATGGATGCCTCATGTATAAGTTTTATGTGCAGAAAATCAAAATTGTTTTGCTCTTTCTGTATGGTCAAAGAGAGAGTTAATACTGATTTTTTAAATTGAAAATATTCATACATGAAAAAGACTCATTTTTCATAGGAATCCACTGACCTCTTTCTCAAGGAATGTTCAGATTTTTTACATATTATTTGCAATGACCGAGTTATCATGCCTTTAACCATGGTTATAAACCCAGTTTTTGAAAGGTTACAACTATAGTACACCTTGTTATTTCCTTTGTGTGGTTTAATGGTAAAACAGAGCATGATGAAAACATGATGACAACCTTTGGCATGTATTTATGAAGTAGTCCTAGTTTTGTCAGATTAGAGAAATGAGAAAAAGATTAAGCAGCTCACCTCAGGCCATGCAATTTTAAGTAGCAGAATCAGAACCCTAACTCTGATTTATACAACTTCAAACATAGTGCTTTTTCTCCTACTATATGTGGCCATGTCTTCATGAAACTCATATTTTGAAACATTTTAATAGCTCAGTAAAATATTATATGTGCCTGATGTATTATTTGATAAATTGACCAATTTGAAATTTGTATAGACCCAGCTTACTTTCATAAATTCTGAACAAAAGCCATATTCAGATCTAGACCTATCTAAACTTGCTGCCTGTACTAGTCAGATGAATAAAATGCCATTTTAACCTTTATGAGCTTTTACTCTGTGACTTGACCTAAGCGTTTCGTTGTTCTTTTATCAATTTGTCATGATTCAAGGTTAGATAACCTCAAATGATGACTTGGACAAATGTGTTCCAGCTTCATCTCTTTATTAGATATCCATTCCAAAGATGCTGTTGGACTTCATAAATCCTGAAAACATTTTAAATTCTCAAAATATAAACAAAATATAAGATGTTTTTGTGATGCAAACTTACCACGTTTCCTAAAGCCATAGCAGAGTGCACATCCACGTTAGCTCTTAAGTCATATATCTGAATCAGGGCATCCAAATATTTTAAGTCTCTAAAATAAGAGGCAATACTTCCCTCAGGATTCTGCATGCAAAATATACAGGATTCGTTGACTCATTTATCAAGCAATAATATTTTTTTTAGAGCCTACTATGTAGAAACTTTCTTGGTCAATGTCATCTTTGTTATCTTGTTTCCATTGAATTAATTCAAGTCAAGATTATTTTATTGTCCTATATGTGTTATCTCTGTTCCAGGACAAATCGTCCTGGATGTGGAGCTCAGCCCTTTCCATGATTTCTTCAAAATGAGTAAAGAAAACACACAGAGACATGACATTTGTCTGTAAACGTCAGACTTCACCAATGGTTGTATGAGATGCAGTTATTTACCTTTCAAGTGTGGAGATAACTTAGAATATTGGTTATCCAGGTTCTTAAGAAAATCCACACACCATTGCCACAACTTGAGCTCTGCCTTCTCCTCTGGCCTTCCCAGTTGCATTTGTTGATTTATGCATTCTTCTCACTATGTATTACAGAATAAGAATGCTTTCATCAGCCTCAGCTGTAGCTGTTCCCATCCCACCATTGCATATCCCTTTACTGGCCTTATATAGAGGAACTTTCATTTTAAAGGGTCCTGCACCCTTAAAAGTAGTCGTAACCATTCTCCTTCTCCATTGTGCTTGCTCACTTGCCTTTAAAAAATGGAATAATATTTCTATCGTTTGAAAGTGCACAACTCACAAGGGCTGTGCACTTTCAAACGATAGAAATATTATTCCATTTTTTAAATTCTCAGTAGTTAGCATCATGCTTGGCCTACACCAGCACATAACCAATTTTTCTTCTTTCAATAGACTATATGTGCTTTGATGGTTTAACGACTTATTCTTTTTCACATTTATTTATAATAATAGAAAACTTTCATGTAGCTTTTGTGCTCTGTATATAGCAGTTACTATGTGTCTGGCAATGTTCTCCGTGTTCTAGGGGAATTAGTACACTTAATTCTCAGGACAAACCAGTGAAGTAGGTGCTGTTACCAGCTGCATTTTACAGACAAGGAAATTGTGGCACAGGGCGTTGGGTAGGTAACTTGTGCTAGACTGCACAGTTAGTATGCACCACTTAGATTTGAACTTATGGCATTGAGTTCTAGAATTCATGCTCTTATGTACTAGATTATACTTCCTCTCTCTGTTACAATCATGAAAATTATCACTGACATCTATTTATAATTTCATGAGCTTGGTATACTCAGTATCTTTCATTCTTATAATAAGGAAATTAAACACACCGCATCCAAGTATACATGTTTGGGTAAATGAAAGGTTTTTGGGTTTTGGGTTTTTTTTTCCTTTGCAAAGAAGGAATAGTTTAGATGAAAAGGACTATGAAAACCATGTATTGTAGGCTCAATTCAGCTAATGTGAATGCATTGCCTTCTGTTTGACAAGAAATTCAACTTGTGTTATCTGATTGAATGTGTGCAACAAACACTTGCCTTATCTACAATATTATTGTTAGTTTGGGAGCTGTTGTTATCCTAGAGTGCATTAATAGTACTGTCACATGGAGGCAATAGCATTTTATATCTCTCCTCTGGGGCATGATATTATCACTAAGCAGAAAGGTCAGTAGTTTTACCATGAATTAAGACAGAAGAAAAAAAGTAGAAAATCTGAGATTATGGCTCCATTTGAAATTGATGGGTTTTTTTCTAATGTAAGTGCATGTCAGTTCTTAAAACCATCATTTTTACAGGGGAGTTGCATAGTATGGTGGCCAAGAGTGTGGCTCCTAGACCAAGACTGCCTGGTATGAATCTTCACTCAGCTTTCCTGGCTGTGTGACCTTGGGCATGTTATGTAGTCTCTTTATGCCACAGTTTTCTCAGCTGCAATATGAGGATAGTAATAAGGCCAATGTCACACAACTGCTTTGACAAGGAATTTAATATATGCAGAGTTTTTAGAATAAAGCCTGAAAGGAGCAAGTGCTTAATGTTAGTTGAATGAATGAAATACACCTTCTCTCAAAAATCTTCCTAGATGGTTCTAAATCTTCAATGGTTCCAGAATACATTTATTAAGTAATGATATTATGAGCTCAGATTCTCTTTTTGTAATTAAAGACAAATTATTTTGATGTGTAGATTCAAGCACTAATAGATGTAGACCTTGTTTTATCTTGAAAATGAAATTAGATATTTTAGGATTAACAGTTAAGAACAGTTGGAACAAACATGGAATTTTTAAAATTTAAGTATGAATGTATTTTAAAAATACCAATTTCTCTCCCCAACCCCCAGTTTTTATCTTTTCTATGGAAGGTGGAAGGTTGAGCTTCTAATTTAAGTAAACATTCAAAAAGGGAAAAATTAGGGGAAAAAGTTTATTTCCCCAGCTGGGAAATGTCTGCAGATATAGTGAATACTTAGTCAGCAGATCTCTATTTTTATTCAAGCAACTTGCCAAGAAATACAGTGGCTGCAGTTTTCTCTCCTCTCTAATGTGTACTGCAGCTCAGCTAGGAATACTGAAAACGGATGCCCATCCTTTAATGTGCCTGAGTGGGCGATGGGTAGCACATAGGTCAGCAAATTTTCCTCCTGCTCTCTACTGTGGGAATTGGCCCAGTTAACAAAGGCAAACTGGGTTAGGTCTGGGTTGACAACCTACTGTTACTATTTGAGTGTGCTTCATGAACCACAAATCTGAGCTCTGTTGCAAAAAACAGTATGCAATATTCTGGTTTCCTATTTGTCTTGGAAAGCAGTCATGTCAATGATTTTATTTTTTCCTGTGAGATCCAAGAGTTTAAAGCCTTAAAATGTGATGATGAGCACCTTATCGTTTACATGATGATTTTACATACACAGTCTGTGTTACCTACCTTTATACTTTTCTCACATTGCCTGGCCACCAGGAACAGCTTTGGCTTTTCCTCCAATTTTATTTTTTTTATTTCCAAATCCTAGCAGCCCTTTAGGCCCTGAAGCTAATGTTAGCCCATCCATCAAGCCACTATTTATAGCTCCATTGGGAAGTAATCATTTCTTTCCCTGAACTTCTGAAGTGTTTCATCTGCACCTGTTTTAGCACATGGTCACTTTCTACCATGCATTCTACCAGTTTATTTTATGTTTGTTTTATCTCCTCTATTATATTATAAGCTTCTGGAGGGCATTTCCACATCGTCTTGATATTATACACTGCGTCTTAAATGATGCTCACCATGTAGTAGATGCACAATGGATATTGACCAATGAATATATAAACAACAAATAATTTAATCCTGACAACAACCTAGGAATAGATGTTATTCCAGTTTGAAATGTATAAGAACAATAATAACTACAGTTAACATTAATTGTGAAGAATGTGCTTATCACTGGTCTATATGTTTTGTGTATGTCATCCCATCTAATCCTCATAATAATTTTATGAGCTGGCTACTATTAATATCATCATCCTTATTTTACAAATGAAGTGATAGAGGCACACAGCAATCATGTAACTTGGAGAAGGAGCAATTTATAGAGCCGGAATTTGAACTTTAGGCAACTGGTTCCAGATCCTTTTTTTTTTATTATAAGCATACTATTATACTCATGGTTTCATAGCATGTCAGTACAAAAATTTTGATTTAATCTCAGGACTTCTAATTCCACGTCCAGTACATTTTCTACTGTAAAGACCTAGTACTAAGATCACAGTAGATAGTTCAACTGTAACTCTACTAAACCCTCCTCTCCAGTTTCTACTACCCACAACTGGATCTCCTGGTTTTATATATCAGTCCTTTCCTGGTCCACTATTAACCTTTCTAAACTCAGTCATGTTATAAGCTAGAATATAAGAGTATAGGATACGATCAAATTACAAAGGTAATATTTGGGGACTAAAATAAAATGCCTGATGTGCATGTCCCTGAAACTGAGAGCTTTATAGCCTACCCCAGACTCTAAGTTTTGTTTGAAAAGTCCCACAGGTCTAGAACAGTCAGGACAGTTTAGTACCACCAACCCAGTTGAGTTATCGAATGGTTCTCAACCTTTGCTACATAACAGGATGGCCGGCAAGGTGTGTTAAAATACAGAATCATGGGCTTCACTCATATTAAGTCAGTACTTGACTTATATTTGCGTTTATATCACATGTCAATTGGTCACTGTACTAAAATGATACTGCTCTGCCTGCAATTTGAATCAAAAAGTAACTCTAACATGACATAGTATTTAATAAATAGCATCTATTACTGTTAATAAACTGTACTACATAGATATAACTTAGAGATGTTTTAAAATAATCACTATATTATAGACACTGTATTTATTGTTATTGAAATTAACACTAAAATTAATTATTGTTAAAATTTAGTACACTTCATATATATTGCTTTTAAAGACCACACATTTTAAGTAAAAATACTGAACTATTATATTCTCTTCCCCAGAAGTTACAAAAAAGATTTAAAAAATTGTTATATTATGATCAATAAGCAGACATCAAAAGTTATTCAGAAAGATATAAGAGGAAGTTATTTCGATCATAGAATAACATGCTAGAGAAAACAGGTAAATTACCAGGAAGATGAGTAGGAAATGGATTCAGAGCTACAATTTCCAGCAGAATATAGGACATATAAGTATCCGATTGATCAGTGTTGTATTTCTGTTTAATTTGGTCTTGAGAGCTTTCTCTGCACAGAGTGTGAACTCTAGCCCTGCCCTGATCAGTTTCCAGGGGATTGTTTGTGGATATTTACACTTTGCCTTTCATACGATACTTCTTTATCCTTGCAGATAGCCTAATGCCTAGGTATCTGGCCCATGCCAGATGTCCCTCTCATAGGAAACTTGTTTATACTGGCAACTGCCCTTGAGACCCTTATGTGACTTGTGTTCAGTTTATTCCTTCCAAGATAGCCACTCTTTAGGAGAGCTTTGACTGGGAGGAAAGTTAGGCATGTGTGTGAGTTAGGTGAGGCGCAGAGAAGACAATACAACAAAAAACACATGAAGAAAGAAAAGCAGTTTATTACTCATAGATCCAGGAGAAGAGGGGTGCCAACGAGCAGAGTATCAAACCAGCTAGAGGTGAATGAGAAACAGAGAAGACCTATGCAGTGAGGCACTTATTGGGGCCCAGGATACTACTAAATCACATTTCACTTCCAACTGGTGGGGTTAGAGAAAGCAGGCATGAGTTCCCTGGGGTTGCACTGTAACAGAGTGGTCACTGCAGCATATCTACACAGTCCCTGTTGAGGTTAGAATAAGTGGGGTGAGTCAAACGTGGTGTATCGTTATGTCCGACAGGGAGATTATTACAAGGAGGTGTTTGTACAAAGCAGATATCTGAGTGGACCACATTGAGCAACTGGGAGAAGATGAAAAACTGGAAACTGTCAAAGGTGACTAAACCCTGATTCTAGTATGAGAAAATTAAATCTATATACAGAATGGATGCCAAGGTAACAGTTTCACTACAAGCAGGATATAAGATATGTTCCACATACATGGAAAGCATAGCTGATAAATCTCAAGAAAAAGTAGACAGAATAAACCAAAAGAATACATTAAACAAAAATGTAATAATTGTAATTCAAGAACATGACTACACAATTTTATTTTTAAATGATAATACATTCTTGTAGAAAATTATCTACTTCAGGTAGAAAATTTAAGTTTGAATAGGGTAGTAAGTTTCCAGAAACTCATTTACATAAATTCTCCCAGATGATGGAGGGGAGAAACTTACTAAATACTGGTTAATTTACTCTACCTTGAAACATTTATTATTGTCTATATTTCAAAATCCTTGTGGAATGAGACAAGTGATTAAAAGCAACTGGGTGTGAGTATTTTTTAGGAAACTGTGAACAAAGTAAAATCTGTCCAGCTGCAGTGGCTCATGCCTGTAATCCCAGCACTTTGGGAGTCAGAGTTAGGTAGATTGTTTGAGCCCAGGAGTTGAAGACCAGCCTGACCAACATGGAGAAACCCCATCTCTACTAAAATTACAAACAAAAAATAAAAATAAAGAAAAAGAAAAAAAACTAGCTGGGCATGGTGGTGGGCACTTCTAATCCCAGCTACTCCAGAGGCTGATGCACAAGAATCCTTTGAACTTGGAAGTTGGAGGTTGCAGTGAGTCGAGATTGTACCACTGCACCCCTGCCTGTACGGCAGAGCAAGACCCTGTCTCAAAAACAAAACAAAACAAAGTAAAATCTACATCAATAATAGGCTTCAACATTCAAAATTAAGTTCAGCTGTAGAAGACAGACAATTTTTAAGAAAAAAATCACGGTACTTTGGAAGGCATATAATGTACATATTTTTAACTTTTTCATTGACAGCTTTATTGAAATATAATTCACATGCAATACAACTTATCCATTTAAAGCATACATTCCATTGTTTTTAGTATATTTACAGTTATATATCCATCACCACAATCAATTTTAGAACATTTTTATCACCCCAGAAAAGAAATCCTGTACCCATTAGCAGTCACTCCCTTTTTCGCCTAACACTCCCCACAATCACCCTCATGGGTTACCTTTTCATTTTGTTTGCTACTTCTTTTGCTGTGCAGAAAAGTTTTAATTTGATGTAGTCTCACTTGTTTATTTTTGTTTCTGTTGCCTATGTTTTTGTGTCCCAACAAAAAAAAATAACATTGTCAACAGTAATGTCATGAGTTTTTCCATTCTAGGAGTGTTACAGTTTTGGTTCTAACATTTAAATCTTCAATCCATTTTGATTTCATTTTTGTGTATGGTAGTAGACAGGAATCCAATTTGCATGTAGATATCAAGTTTTTCCAACACTATTTATTGAAGAGACCATCCTTTCCCCTTTGGGTCTTCTTGGCCACCTCTGTTAAAGATTAGTTGACTGTATATACATGAGTTTATTTAAGAGCTTTCTATTCAATTCCATTTGTCTATGTGTCTGTTTTTATGTCAATACAATGGTGTTTGGATTACTACAGCTTTGTAATATAACTTTAAATCAGAAAGTATGATGTCTCCAGCTTTGCCCTTCTTGTTCAAGATTACTTTAGATACCTGGGTATTTTATGGTTTCATATGAATTTGTAATTTGTTTTCTCTAATTCTGTGGAAAAACACCATTGGGGTTTTGACAAGGACTACAATGACTCCATAGATTGCTTTGGGTAGTATGGACATTTTAACAAAATTGGATTATTTGATCCATGAATGTGAAATCTCTTTTCATTTATTTGTGTCTTAATTCAAGTTTTTTCAACAATTTTTCAGTTTTTCAATGTACAAATCTTTTACCAGCTAGGTTACATTTTCCAAAGTGTTTTAATCTTTTAGTCGCTATTGTAAATGAGATGGTTTTAAAAATCTTTTTCAAATAGTTCATTGTTACAGTATAGAAATGAACTGATTTTTATCTATTTTGTATCCTGCAACTTCATTATATTCATTTATTAGAGCAAACAAGTTGTCTGTTAGGATGGCCATTATCAAGAAGTCAAAGGATAGCCATTATTGATGAGGATGTGGAAAAAAAGAAACTCTTGTAGTCTTGTATAAACACTATGAGAGTGGTTAGGAATTCAATAATTTTTAAATTATGTACAGAAAACAACGAGTTGCAGCAAATTATATTGCAAAAAAGTATACACTATAAAGCATTCTATGTTCCCTATGCACCTTCTACTTGAAGTGAATAAAATACTAAATATCTCTTGACACTGCTGATTTTAAAAATATAATCCCAAAACAGGACAACTACTTTTTAGTTTCAACGAATGTGGAGGTGTTTTGAAAACCTTTTGCCCCACATACATTTGAAGCCATTGTCAAATACTTAATGGGAAAGTTGAGTTGATGCCATCATACCACTAAACTTCCAATTAGAGCCTTATGCTGTGCTTTTTTAGACACTATTGATTCTATTAACAGTGACAAACATTTTGGGTTTTAGCCAAAAGTATGCTTTTTAAAAATCTAGTTTTAAATTTATTTAATACTAATTTGGTATAATTTTTCAAATAAAATTAGTATTATAAGGACAACTACGCAGAAACCAAAAATCTACATAGATAATTCTCTGGAATGCAGCAAAATATTTAAAATAAAATATTTGAAAACAGAGTCTAGAATGTTTATGATAGTACATTATAGATACTAAAAAATTTCAGCCATTTGATATCAACATCAACTTCTCCATTGTAGAAAATTATTATTTTATTTTATTATTTTTTAAGACAAGGTCTGGCTCTATTGGCCAGGCTGCAGTGTAGTAGCATGATCTAGATTCCGTGTAGCCTCTGTCTCACGAGCTCAAGCCACTCTCCTTCCTTGGCTTCCCATGAACCTGGGATTGTAGGCGCACACCAACACACCCAACTAATTTTGGTATTTTTTGTAGAGACAGGGTTTTGCCACATTGCCCAGGCTGGTCTCGAACTCATGAGCTTAAGCAATCTGCTTGCCCCTGCCTCTATAGGGGTGAGCAACCATACGCAGCCCCCAGTGAAGATAATTCTATAAAATGAAAAAAGTCAATTTGATTGTAAATTTCACAATGGGTTCTTCTAAGTTTAAAAATTGAAAATCAAAATCTATTTATTTTTCATGTTGCATATTTGAATGAGACCTTTAAATAAATTGTTTATGATACTGCAGAAATGTCATTTCCTTTTCAGTGTTCTAAATTATATATATATATAGTTGGAAGAGTTTTGAGGTCTGAATTTCTGCAATTAGGTAAAAATGTGTAATTAAAATTCACAGATAAATACAATAAGAATGGGATTATGATCGGATATTGACATATGAGTAAATGAAAACTTTTAATTGTTTCATAAATCTAGTATTACTCCCATGGATATATCAGAACATATTTGCAGCAATGATTTACCACACATATATCCAAACACTTGTCACTTTCTATGTATATTTAACTTTGGCATCATTAGTAGACAGAAGAAAAGGTAGTCTCTCAAAATTTAGATTTACTGAAAATGACTTAATATCTACAATGTCACAAGAAAGATACTCATCATTAGTGACCATTTCTATTCAAAGTAAGACATTAGAGGAAGAAATAACTTATATGATAAATTAAATATTTTGCTGTCATAGGGAGTACCTTTTCCAATATGCTAGTGGCAATACTGCTTTTCTCCTTCAGTGAATTTGCAGTCTTGAAAGGATGGCTTGTTAGGGAAATACACTTAAGATGTGACTTTTCTGCTTAGCTTTCTACAGACAGAATGAAATTCCCATCTGGAGGTAGTGTGGTACAAGGGGAAAAGCCTAGGTTTCAGAATACCAGACAAAATTTTAAGACCATTGAAATAGCTAATTTTTGGCCACTAGAGAAGTAATTGCACCTCTCTGATTCACTATACTTACCTGTAAAAGGTGGAAAACAAGACTGTTTATCTCCTAGAGCAGCATATACTGAAAAACTAACAAGAAATTACATGCAAAGTACTTATCACATTGTGTTGCACAGAGTAAATACTCAATAAAAGTAACTGTTTCCTCCCTCATAAATGGCGGTGGGGGGAGGGTGATCTGATAAATACAGTATCCTGTGATATCTTCTTTTCTATTGTGATGAGATCTGTAAGCTCTCTTTCATTAGCATTGTAAAATTATTAGATCCTGTCCTTAAGTTTTTCTGTTATTTCTTGGCACTTTCAGTTATTATTATTTACATTACCATTATTCTACTTATTTTATTTTGAGACTGGGTTTCACTGTGTCATCCGGGCTGGAGTGTGGTGGCACTATCATGGTTCACTGCAGTCTTGACCTCCTTGACTCAAGTGATCCTCTCCCCTCAACCTCCCGAGGAGCTGGGGCTACCATGACTGGGTTTTTTTTTTTTTTTTTGTATTTTGTATATAGGCTCTCAACATGTCGCCTGGACTGGTCTCAAACTCCTGGGCTCAAGTGATCCACCCGCTTCAGCCTCCCAAAATTCTGGAATTACGGGCATAAGCCACCTTCCCCAGACTATTATTATTCTAATAGCTCATTGAATTTGAACTCTTCACATTTTTAGCTGAAATGGCTCGGAAATAAATACCATATAAACACAGCATATAATCAGAAATTGCTGTCTTTTAACCTGTGAAATTTTTACTTTTCTATACCTTAGGATTTGAGAGCAACTATTCACACAAATGAAAAGAAAAAAATATAAAAGAACAAAATAAAAATTGGTGTCTAAATATTTTATGATTTTCAATGACGTTTTATTTATCCACTTTTCTGTTTCAAATGGTCTCTATAATTTATTTATTGCAAAATACATCCATATAAATGTATACATACAACTGTAAAATTATTTGGAGAGTTAATTATAAAGGTAGGGATAGACATATACTTGCAAAGTAATATTCCCAAGCTAAAGTTTTCAAACAAGAAAAATCGGAATCACATTTAAAGCTCCAATTTATAAACTAGAAGAAGACTTATTATCCTGAATCTTGCAAAGATTTTATGAATATTTTACTACATAACATTGGCTTAGATTATTAAAGAGTGTACCAGTCAGAAATATGAGTTATTTCATTTGCAATATAATTTTTGGCACATAGTAAAAATTCAATAAATATCTGATGAAAGCTTTTAATTAGGCATAGTTTTCTACATCTACAGGGAGATATGAGATTCAAAACTCATCAGCAGTTAAGCTACATTTATATGTTTAATTGCATGGCCAACCTGACCTGGCAGTATTGGCATGAACATAGATGTATCCTATTTCAAATCAAAAGAGAAAGATTGAGTAAATTAAATATGAAGGGAGAAAGTCTCAGTAATTATAACAGTATATATGCCATGTTTTAAAAAGTCGCATCCATTAGAAACAAGTAAACCTATCAGTTATGCAGAACAGTGTTCTTCATTATAGTAATTAGAGATGTTCTTAAAGATTTCATTTCTCCTCCTGCTAGGCACATTGTTGGTTTGTACTTGTCCAGCCCTTTCAAAAATAGGCACAATCAAATGATCTGCTTTAGGCAGTGAAATAAAATCTTCCATAAAGAATCCTTATGAGCCACTGTATATTTCACTACATTTCCTTTTTTTTAATAAAAGCAAGAAGTTGGAGCTTTCTGTAGCCTCTGTTGCTATTTAAGAATAATACAGAACAGAACCTTGTACATGACACTCCTGGCCAACTCAAAATGGACATGGATTGTATGTCAGATATTTGCTTTTTAAGCCATTGAGCTTTAAAGACTCTTTGTTACTGCTGTATAACCTAGCCCATACTGATCAATACGTGTTATAATATAATAATATATCCCCTGACTGAGTTGATAGCCTGTTGAAAACGTAGTACAGAATAAATTATTATTTAAAAATAAAACATTAATGATATAGCTGGGATATTTGTCACTGCCCTCAAATCTCATGTTGAATTGTAATCCCCAAGTTGATATGATGTCAAAATTGTCACTCAGACCTCACATTCAAATATGTGTTGAAAACTCAGTATAAGTGTAATCAGCTCCTAATCAACATAATTGACAAAAGGCTGCGTATTTATCAAGCACTTACCCTCCTCAGGGCACTGTGGTAAGGATTTGGGAGCGATATTTTCTCCAAGAACTTCACCAAATAGTTGGTGTAATAAGCCAAAGTTATAAAAATGGTGTAGCAGTATTAGGTGATGTAGGCCAAATTTTTGATAAGCTTTATAGATAATGAAGATCACAAAT
Organism: Cacajao melanocephalus; assembly: GCA_963573385.1. NCBI lineage: Eukaryota > Metazoa > Chordata > Mammalia > Primates > Pitheciidae > Cacajao > Cacajao melanocephalus. The sequence goes on from CAUYLG010018286.1 coordinate 66,644, forward strand.
ACTCCTTGATAGAGGTCTGTGAGAACCAGGGTGTTCTGGAAGGCAAGGTGGAACTTGACCTTAGCCTTGACTGAGGGTGAAGGGAAGAAGGCAAGGGGTGGAAATTTAAAAGTGGAGAATGACAGATGAAAAGCACAGAAGTAGAAATAAACACATGTGGGAAATATTGAGGACCAGTTCTTCCTGAAGCACATGCTTCATTTCAATCAATAGTACTCTAGTAAAATCAGCCAAAGTTCAATTTAAAATGTTCATTTATGATGCCCTTCTTTTCCAATTCACTATCAAGTTAGAATAATTTACTAAGCCCTGAAAATGTGGTTTATTGGGGTCACATGTATACCTTTTTCAAGGGCTGCATGTGTATAAACAGCAATAACTTTCAACCCTTGCTATCCATCATATACTTTTGGGGAGCTTGTTAAAATCATATTCTTATGAATGGTCTATCGTGGACCTACTGGATCAATTATTTAAGGTGAAGCAAACGCAAAGCCTAAGATCAACAAGTGTGTTACTTTGAACACTAATAAAATTTTATCCCTTAAAACTGGCATTTTATATGTCTTCAAAGATTTTTAGTGGCACACGGTGAAAAGCAAACGATGTCTGATTTTTTACAATGATCCCAAGAACATTTGCCCTAATCCCCAAACCACAGTTCCCATTCATCTGAATGGAAGTTCTGCAGCTAGTTGACTATCATCCATAGAAAACTTGAGTGACCAGCTATTGACACTTGAAGATGGCTCATTGGGTACTAACCCATCTTTTTCAAAAAGCATACCAAAGCATAGTTTTTTAACTACACCAAATAGTCTGTCTCAGGAAAGTTGTAGTAAGCATAACTTTCTCCATCTCTTCACATTCCATGTAATGTTCTAATACCTAAGTGTGTCCCTTATACACTGACACCTCAGGTAGTTGCCTGGTGGGCCTCTTTTAATCTGGTTCAGGACTAATAATGTGTATTATTTTAATTGATGAGTTCATGTCCTTTGTGGGGACATGGGTGAATCTAGAAACCATCATTCTCAGCAAACTGACACAAGAACAGAAAATCAAACACCGCATTATCTCACTCACAGGCGAGTGTTGAACAATGAGAACATATGTACACAGGGAGGGGAGCATCACACACTGGGGTTTGTTGGAGGGGGAAAGGGAGGGACAGCGGGGGGTGTGGGGAGGTCAGGGAGGGATAACATGGGGAGAAATGCCAGATGTAGGTGACGGGAGGTAGGAGGCAGCAAACCACATTGCCATGTGTGTACCTATGCAACAATCCTGCATGATCTGCACTTGTACCCCAGAATCTAAAGTACAATAAAAAAATTAACAAAAATAATAAGTTACCCATAATAATTTCTTATGCAGCACCAGGGCTAAGAAGAAATGGTCGAGTGCTCATTGTTCTTGCAAGCAATTCATTGTTGCAAGGCTTTAATTTTGAAGAATGTTCTTATATTAGCACGAGATTTACTTCTCCATAATTCGATCTAACATGATCCTATTTGATATGGCAATCTTACACATAGCTGAAGATCAAATCCAATGCCCTCCTCTCTGCTACCCTTCATATTTCAAACTCATCTCCAAGGTCAACAGCTTATTCAGTCTGGGATGGCCTCATAGGCATGTCACCTAAGCAGCCCCATAGGGACCCATGCTCAGAAAGACTTCGCACTTAATTTAATGCTCTGACATCACCATCTTGAAGTTTGTGATAATATTTGAGCATGAGGCCGGAAATTTTCACTTTTCACTGGTCTCAAATGATGTAGCCAGTCCTTAATACAACAGAATTTCAAAGACCCTCCACAGTCTGGATACTTTTCTCTGGGTAAACTCCAGTTTGTCTCTATTTGCTTTATTTCATAACACCTACAACTGAGCACAATACATACAAGGTAACCTACCTCAGTTGGGCACAATTGAATGTGACTATTATATGCCTTGTTCTGGAAATTAAGTTTCTATTAATGTTGTGGCAGCCACACCTGCTATTGACTTAAACAGCGCTTGCAGATGTGATGATTTCCTTGTTTCCTGCCTGAATTCTTCTATACTCTACAGCTGAGGTCATTTGGTCCCACTCTCAGGTTCATTCTCATTCCAGGCTCTGTTCTTATTTAGAGAAAATTCAGGGAGTCACAGAAAAGCATCTTGTTCCATTGTCACTGTGTCCCTGCTTTGATAACTGGCTATGTCAAGCTATCTCAAGCCAGTTTATTTATGTACACCCCTTAGGCTATTTTCTGGTGGATAATAATGTTCAGCAATATTTAGAAGTTATGGTTAGCAATCACCCCAAAACCTTCAGATTATAATGGAAGCTTCCATTAGACCACATTCTGCCAATACATTCATATTTTTTAAACAAACACTACAAAGCATGTACAAATCACTTAATACCACATGTTTTAAGACCTCAATGAAATCCCAAGTAGCTGTGCTTTTATATTCTCTGGCTATACCTTGCCTAAATGAAGACAGATGCAACTTTATTGCAGAGGAAAAGTTCCACTTAAGGAAACAGAAGCCACTGTAGTTACTTAGATGGATGTTTTAATGCAGAGATTTGGACACACAGATGATAGAATAGCTGAAATGCCAAATTAGATAGTTAGTGAATGGTGTAACTGGGTCCCAGAAGGTGAAATAATTTGTTTGATGAAACCCCACAAGGACCTGGGACCAGGACCAGACAGAATCACTGCTGGAGAAGCCACGGACATCCTTAGATTCTTAATCTCAGCTCATGAATAAGTACTCATAATCTATAAACTATTATATTAGATCATTATATCCTGAATGCAACTAATTTCAAAAATGAAAGCCCATTTTTAATCTCTATTATGTTAACTCATCAAGCCTCGGGTGTTGATCAGAGATAAAGTTACCAGTAGTGCTTTACTAGGCTCGTGTGGAGCATGCCTTTCTGATTAGAATGCTATCTGAGCAGTCTCTTATATGGGGATGTTTATTTAGGGTTCCGGACTGCACCCAAAGTATAACTTAAATTAACAAACAAATATATGCTATATCACAGATATGTAGAAGTATTTTAAAATAAGTTAAAAGACAGGCTCATGTCCATCTGGTATTCTATTACCACTGTGATAGAGGCTCTTACTTATTTTCAACAGTCACATCTACCCAAGTCTTCTACCTGCAGCCAGACTCACTGCAGTCCTCTCATTTCTATATATTGAGCTTTTCCACACAGAGGAGGCTGGTAGATGCTTTAAAGATGTTTTCTTGGATAATTGCAAACATGGCTGTTCCTCAGTTTGGACTTTATTCATGCTATATGCCTGCCTGGATCACAGTCTATTTCCACTCAATGCTTTCCCAGACCTCAAGCTCTTTGTGTGTGGAGCACTTTATCATGAAGAAATAACAGAGAAGGATTTGTATTCACAGAAAATAAATGAATAAGCCCACTACAGCCAGAAAAAATAAATGCAGAATCACTTAGAAACAAAAGACAAATTTTACAGAAATACCATTGTTTAGGGAAACATTAATTTGCCTTTCTTCATTTTTGAACAATCAAATAGCCAAACAAAGACACTGAGAATCTGAATTATGTAGCTAATACAATTGAGGGACTGGGTCTTTATCAAACTGTGTACTCTACAAAGAGATAGTATAAGTAACTAAGTAAGGCTACATTTGATTGGTAACTTCAAAACTGTAGAATGTGAATAAGAAAATTTTCTCACTGAAATACTATTGAACAAAAATTATTAATACAATTTTAAATGATATCAAAAACACTTGGAAATGTAAAAGGACACTCACCTAAATAATCCTTGTGTCAAGAGGGTAACCATACATCTTCCTATTAAGGCCTATGGGATGCAGAAAATCTATATTTAAAGGACATTTTCTTACCTTTATCAGCAAAAAGGTTGCAGTAGGTAGCTAGCCAGGCACGAACAAGGCAGGAGAGGGCCTCGCCCCAACTAGGAATGTCAGGCTATCAGGTGATGGTCAGGTGGTTGTTAACTGTCTCCCTAAAATAATAATTGATTGCAGCTGGCACCAGGAAAAGGCCGTCTCCCTATAGATAGGAAAAACTTGAAACTGTTGATCAGTAGCTTCTTGATAAGATCTCAGGAGTTGGGTGATTGGGCTCATACATGTGCATTAAGAGGCAAAACGGCATAGTTGAAGTGGTATATGACCTCCTACAGAGGCCTTATGGCTGATAAGGGAAGAATGTCTCAAGTGAGCAGGCCTACAACTCCAAAAAACACACTGTGCATACTCCCCTCCCAAGTGCTGGCAGGCCACTGTCCATGCAGACACTCCACCCCAGAGGAAGAATCGGGAGAAGGGATGCAAGAACCCGGAAGCACGCCAACATGGGAAACCTCAAGTCTAAAGGTAAAACTGCGTGCTTGATTTCTCAAGTCACCGGCTTTGCCCTCTTCTAAGTGTACTTTCCGTCCATCCATTCCTGCTCTCAAGCTTTCTAATAAACTTTCGCTCCTGCTCTAAAACTTGCCTAGGTCTCTCCTTCTGTCTTAATGCCCCTCACTCGAATTCTTTCTTCGGAAGAGGCAGGAATAGAGGTTGCTGCAGATCTGTATGGATTTGCTGCCGGTAACAAAAATGATTCTCATTTCATTTATTTCTGCCATGAAATTTACTTAGTTTTCAATTTACATTGTGATTCCTGTTCTCAGTATATTTCCGTTTTGCTTGGTAAATGTTTGCTTATTCTTTAACTCAAAATGTTATTTTTCTTTTGGGTTGGATTTGTATTTCTAAAATATGTAGTGTTAAATTCAACATTTTATCTAAATAGGTGAGTTTTTGAATGTTAATAACATCATTTAATAACATTTTTGCTGTTCCAGAATTTTGGTATAAATAGATTCTAAGCCTCATGGGCAGTATCTAGTTGTAAGAAAGGGCTGGAGGACTTATCAAGTCACGTTAACATAGTAAAACACAGGGTTTTTTTTCCAATTATTTACTAATCAATAAAAGGCAAAGTCAGCTGGGCACAGTGGCTAACGCCTATAATCACAGCACTTTGGGAATCCGAGGTGGGTGGATTGCCTGAGGTCAGGAGTTTGAGACCAGCCTGGCCAACATAGTGAAAGCCGGTCTCTACTATAAATACAAAAAACTAGCTGAGTGTGGTGGCGGGCGCCTGTAATCCCAGCTGCTTGGGAGGCTGAGGCAGGAGAATAACTTGAACCTGGGAGGTGCAGGTTGCAGTGAGCCAAGATTGCACCGTTGCACTCCAGCCTGGGCAAGAAGAGTGAAACGCCATCTCAAAAAAAAAAAAAAAAGCCAAGTCTTCTAAAGATATTTATTGACACCTTATGTGAGACTAGACATCAAATATCCATGCAAATATTACGTTTGTTATTGATATTAGAGCTGTGTAGATTGGGGTAGCTTTGGAGAATACAGAGATTAAAAGTGAACTGCCAGAGTTACCAACCATAAATTGCCCCACTGGTCCAGCATTGATTACTGTCACTTGAGTTATATGGCTTTAGACATTCTGTTTGTATATTTCTCTTTTGTTGTTCTTTTTTTAAATTTTATTTTAAATTTATATATACAGTTATAAAATTGATAAGTAATAACTGTACCTATGTGTGGGGTACAATGTGATGTTTTTAAATTTGGAATGATTAAATCTGGCTAATTAACAAATTAATCACTGCACATACGTCTAAATTTTTGTATTGAAAGCATTTAAAATCTGTTCCCTTAGCAATTTTGAAATTCACCAGAGATTGTAGTCAAGAATCATAGTCACAATTATTTGCAATAAATTACTAAATATTATCCCTCCTCTCTAACTTAAACTTTGTACCCTTTGATAAACATCTTCCCTTTCCCCATACTCCTCCTCCCCCAGCATCTGGGAACCATCATTCTACTCTTGGCTTTTCTTACATGGACAATGTTTCTTTGAATTTTTCTTTAGAGATTTGGATGGTATTTTAATTTTTCCTAGTTCTACTATTTTTCAAAAACATACATAATCTATACATTCTTTAAGTTCTACATTTAACAAAACACAGTAACATCTATTTCACATATGTGATATTTATTGAGAACTGATCTATACCATGCAATGTGCTTCTCCCTGACTTCATCTTACTCTACTTCTTTTTATCTTTTTTTATTGATTTGTTTACATTGTATTGTTGATAAATCAAGCATTTTTTCTTTACTAGTGCTTTCACCTGTATTCACACAAACACATTTTAAATGAACATTAAAATGAGTGCTGGGTTAGTCACAGTCTTCAGCATCATTACTCTGACAAAGCCCTTTGATTGTTTCCTTTCATTATTATATTCTTATGATTTTCAAACCACCCTAAGTTCTCACTTTAAGATATCTAAAATCTTAAGACCAATTGTAGTTCTGGCTATGGATCCCTCAATAGTATACATATCTTGAATCTCTGGGCCAAGAGGTAAATGTTAGGGCAGGATGAAGACTGGTAGGTGTACTCTCTTTTATTTTTTATTTTTTTATTTTTTTTTTTGAAAGAAAAAGAGAGGAAAGAGAGAGTGAAAGAAAGAAGCAAAAGAATGTAAGAGAGAAAGAAAGAAGAAGAGAAAGAGGGAGAGAGAATGGGATTCTTGTTCTATTGCCCAGGCTAGAATGCAGTCTAAAAATGGGTATTGAAAACCTCTTTTATGCCAATAATTGTGCTTAACAATGGAGACAGGAAGGAAAAAGGGATGAAAATAACAAACAAGCAGCCAACCAGTGTTTTACTTAAACCTGTGAAATGCAGTGCAATTGCTGAGGAGTAATTTACTTCCAATTATGTGGTCACTTTTAAAATAGGTGTAATGTGATACTGAGAAAAATGTA
>CAUYLG010018288.1:0-52697 GCA_963573385.1 Cacajao melanocephalus
AGAAAATTAATAGGGACATTTATGATTTGAATTTAGACTTGGAATAAGTAAACTTAGTGAATATCTACAGAATTCTTCACCTCAGAGCTCCAGAACATATATTTTTCTCAGTATCATATTACACATATTCTGAAAGTGACTATATAATTGGAAGTAAATCACTCTTCAGCATTTGCATAGCATTTTATAGACTTAAATGAAATATTGGTTGGCTGTTTGTTTTTTTTTTTCCCTTATTCCTTCCTGTCTCTGTTGTTAAGCACAATTATTGACATAAAATAGATTTTTAATGCCTATTCCTGGATTGTATTCCAGCCTGGGCAATAGAGCAAGAATTTTGTTCTCTCTCCCCCTTTTTCTTTATTCTTCTTTCCCTCTTTCTTTCTTAAAAAAAAAAAAAGATTTAATCAAGATCAATTTTCATTCTATGCAAGTTATACCATGGCTTCTTGATGATCTGCTAAGCTGTTAAGATTCAGAAAACGCATCAGCTTCTCCTCAAAGCACTTCATGAATCATCTTTGTGTCTCTCCAGCAAATTTACCCAGCCTCCCATTTAGGTTACCTCTTTGCCCTCTTTATACTTTTATCACAGCAACCGTAGTAATCTTTTTTGTTAAATTATAAATCTCATCAAGGAAAAGATCATGTCTTAAACACCTTTCATCATCATTTTGTAGCAAAGACTTTGGTATATATTAGATATAGAATAAATATGTGTTGAATAAATGAAGTGTCTAAAGTTTTACAGTATTTTAATTATAACTAACCAAGGAGTATGTCATCCCTTCTATATTAAAGTTGCAATCTATAACTATTAATGTCTAGACAAAGAAAGGAAAGAACCACTTTTTTGATATATCAAACTACTGGTCTGTTTATTGCCTTTTAGTGTAAATCACCTTCTCTATATGTTATATATGTGAAATACATTTACGTCCCATACATAATAGTTATAATAATTTAATACCCTTTGTTTAAATCTACTGAATACCAATTAGCATGCAAGGGGAACTTTAGAAAAGTTAGTACGAGATTGTTTTCTGTAAAGGAGATCACAGAAACATTTATGTTAAGAACATGTAAAATATGTTATGTTTACTAGAATGGAACCATTACACCTTAAGTTTGAAATAGTCTTACTCTGTAATACATAAGGGGAAAGTGCAGTCAGAATGAGCAAAGCTTAGCATAATCACAGTGGTCCCAAGAAACATATAGCCTACATACTGATATCTAGCCTACATCAATTGCCAATACTGTCTTTTCTCCCAATAAGAATAGAAATGTAGAGAAAAAGTAAATGGTCTTAAACTTTGAAATCTATAATCTGTGCTTTAAAAATAGAAGTTAATTACTGTACTATCCTAAAACAAGAGTTCATCAGCAACCCAGAGAAGCCCACCAACCATACGAAGTGGATGGGTGTGTATAAACACGGCAAATGTGACAGACTCCTCTGACTTTGTACATCAAATCTATAAAGGTGGAAATTCATGTCAGGGGTATGATGTCATGGATCTACTGTAGACAAGTGACTATTAGGGCCTTATTTCTCACAGAATCAAGAAAACCTTGCTTGTTTTCAAAATAACAAGAATACTTCAAAAAATATTTCAGTTCTTCAGTTCTTATCTGTAAAAGGGGAAATGATGATGAATGAGGAGAGAAAGAAGCAATTGAAAGAGGGACTGGAGAAGAACTAAAGAGCAATAGTCCCTGATACATCGAAGAAGACTTAATTGAAAGAGGGCTCTGGGGAAGTAAACTGAACTTCAGCAAGTAAATTAATAAGCAAGTTGAAGTGCATTATGACAGACTAGACCCTTGGTTGTCCCTGGCATTAAGAGAACACGCACAACAAAGATGCTTAGTCTGTGATCATGTAGGAGTACCTAGATACCATGAGTACTCTGCAGTTATAATGTTGGCATAAAAATCACAAGATATGATAATACTTATTGACATCTTTATCCTGCTTTCTAAGAAAGTGGCAGAGTTGGATGATTTCCAAAATGTTAGGCAGGACATTTCCAATAACGTCTCTGTGCAAATATTCCTGAAACCCAAATGTGACTTCTAGTCCTGTGTCCACTTGTTGAAGTGTAAAGAGAATAGGCAATCTCATGTGTTATTAAGCAAAACTCTCTCACCCTAAAAATTAAAATGACTTTGATATTTAAGCCTGGGAATTCATTCCCCTTTGTTTTCACTAACCTCCATGACGTGTATTGTCTCTGATCAATATCTGGTCTATTTGTATCCCACTCTGCTGTAGGGTCCTTTATGTATTTTCTTAAAAATGTGATAGTCTTACACGTAAGTGCTCATGAATGAATGACTGACTTTTGTATCAAGATCATATGTCACAGAGAAGATAAGCCAAACAGAATCAAGTCAGAGAGAATGCACAGAACCACAAAATATTCATGAAAGGTATGCCCTTAGGGGTTTTTTGCAATAACTTCCTTATTATACAGATGCTAAATGAAAGCTCAGACAGTATTAGTTTCCTGTGCAGCATACCAAAACTAGTGAATGATGAAAATCAAGACTTGAAGGCAGTTTCCCACTCTTTCCAAACCTACAGCTATATGTTCTCTGTTTCAAGACCTTGCACAATGTTTCACCAGTTTATTGCTTTTCTGCCAGTGACAACTCCAAAAATTCTAACTAGAGGTGTTTTCTCTTCAAGCTAACGCACACTCAGAAAGTGGATGCCTAAAATGTGGGGAATATTGCTCTCTAGAGAGAATTGTTAGAAGATGCTCTGCACATAGCCTTTCTAAAGAATGAATAAAGCAGACAGAAAAAGAAAGGTAAGACTTTCTGTACCTGCCTTTCTGTTCTGAATGATCCCCAAACTACTTCCTGGCAATATCTTAGGATGGGAGGGTAGACAGTAACACTGAAATACAAACACACAGTCTGGTAAATATGTACATCTTCACTTCAAACTTGCCCTTGTAACCCATCCTTCCACTAGTCCAAGTCCTGGGTTTTGCCCAAACTTCGTCCTCTGTTACAACTTCCTGAAGCCACTTATCACAATAATTCTAAGAATTCTTAAATTTCTATGACAGTAGCCTATTTTGTTTCCAGCTAAAGATAAAGGAGCAAGGAAAGTTTTTTTTTTTTTTTTTGGCTTAAATTCACCTTACAAATTTTCATTTCAGTAAGAAAAGACACCCTTGGCAGGCAATGTCCCATTTATTGGTACTCTGAAAACTTCATTGCAGGATGAAAAAACACTTTGGAGAAATAAAAACCTGAAGCTAAAAGGCAATTTTCAATCTGAAAGAAATATGATTCTTCACTAGATCTGATAAGTCCAACCAATGAAGAAAAAACAGGGAAATGAGACACACTTGACTGTAATGACAACTCTGCACCTGGGAAGGAATGAAACAGGAGAAGAGGAGGAAGCATAGTATACGTGAGCAAATAAAATATCCTGCAAAGGAGCAGAAACCAACTATGACAGAGAGAATGCTGCTTCATACTCCAGGTAACCTTTAAGGACATATAATCAAATTTTTATTTGAATGCCTACTATATGCTAGAATACATTTATTCACTTATGATGTTTTTAAAAGTCACAACGAACAATTTCTTGAATAGTTAAAAGGAATTGATAATGATCTTATGCTGGGGTCTAAATAAAAGTACTCTAAAAAACGTGGTCAGCGTCTTCAGTGGAGACGAAGGTGGTTAGCAATGGAGATTATAACATGTTCCTGTTTGCTGGGCTGCTTAGCAGGGTGAACTCTCCAGTAATTGATTTCTAGATGCACCCGGTAAAGGATTAGTCAGAAGAGAAGAGGTTTCGAAGACAGTGCCACAAGGATCTCAGATATGAGATCTCAGCTGCTCTAGATACCTGCTGTCAGTTATCTTTGGGAAGGAAGCTACAAAGAGAAAAGGGAAGTCCTCTAGCTGCAATATCTATGGAGACATTGGAAACACTGTGGTTATAGTTGCATTACTAATAAAGTGTATTATCTCAAGCAGTCATCTTAAGTGTTTTAAGAAATGAAGCATACAAATGGGTATAGAAATGTTAACCTGAGAACCTTGTGTTCTATGAGCTGAGTTTATCTGTAGACATTTGTTTTGTGTTAACTCTCGCAGATAGCTAAAAAATAATCAAGCTGGAATGTGTTCAGAAAGAATGTACCTTTCCTTTCCAGTTTGCTTAAGTTCTCACCTTTTCCTACTGTCTTACAAGGAGCCTGCTGCTCTCAATTATGCTAACTGGCTAGTCCCTGGTTGAACTTAAACTGTTAGGAATTTGTGATCCCTATTTTAGGCAAATCAGTAAATGACAAAATTTAAAAGGATAACACCAGAGATGAGAAGTAATCTGCAATTATAACTCTTACAACCTTCCCTTCTTAACTTCTTGAATCTATTTACTTTAACTTTACTTATACCTCACTACTTCCACACACCCACATATACCTATTTGTCTAGCTAAAATTCACAACTTCAACGATGTGGTCATTACCTAACACTAAACCCAATTAAGCTCAGTCCTCTTTTGTATTTTATCTTTATGCATATGAATTTATGGGGTACACATACAATTTTCTTACATGCATAGGTTGCGCAGTGGTCAAATTGAAACTGCCTTTGAAAAATTATGACTGAGATAGTGAAAGAGATCTAACTTAACAGACTCCATCTTGCCTCTTACCTCCAAGCTGTCTTTGTTCATTCCTGGGCATAGGCTGAACTAACTTTGGGAGAAACTTAGTTCATAGTTTATAGTTTAAAAGAAAGACTACAGCAACCCTTTCTCAAAGCAGACCTTGCCTGGTGACTAGATTGTCTCTATATGACTAACATTAACCACAAGATTAGAAATTATTGTTTAGGAGTCATACGGCTGGAGGCTACAAGCTTCTGACCCTCCCTAAACTGCTTCTAAGATCATTGCTTGAGATATTTTGCAGACCCTGCACTTGATGGATCAGCTGGCACCACCCAGATCAATAAACTGGCTCATCTGATCTTGTAGCCCCCAGATGCGGGAACTGACTCAGTGCAGAAGACAGCTTCTCCCTGTGATTTCATCCCTAACCAATCAGCACTCTTGGTTCACTGGCTTCTTCCCACCCACCAAGTTGTTCTTAAAAACTCTGCTCCCTGGATGCTTAGTGAGACTTATTAGAGTCATAATAACACTCCCGCCTCCCACATTAATTACTCTTTCTCTGTTGCAATTCTCCTGTCCTGATGCATCTGCTCTGTCTAGGCAGCAAGCGAGGTGAACACCTTGGGCAGTTACAAAATAAGGGCTTTTAAGGCATCAATCTTTCAAACAAGGTACATTATACTTATTAGCTAATTTCTTATTATCCACCCTCCTGTCACTTTCTCACCCTTCCAAGTCTCCATTGTCTATTATTCCACTGTCTATATCCCCTGTACCCATGTTTTAGCACCCACTTACAAGAACATGTGATAATTGACTATTTTTGTGAGTCGGGTGTTGGGCACACTCTGTCACCCAAACTGGGATGCAGTGCCCTGACCTCAACTCACTGTAACCTCTACCTCCTGGTTCAAGTGATTATTGTGCCTTAGCCTCCTGAGTAGCTGGAATTACAGGCATGCACCACCACACCAGGAGATGGGGTTTCACCATGCTGGCCAGGCTGGTCTTGAACTTTTGGCCTCAAGTGATCCACCTGCCTTGACCTCCCAAAGTGCTGGGATTACAGGCATGATACCAGGGAACTGACTTTTTCTACCTGATTTTGTTTCACATAAAATACTGACTTCCAGTATTTTAAGTGAAAGACATGATTTCATTTTTTTTATGAGTAAATAGTATTTCATAGTGTGTGTATACCACATTTTCTTTATCAATTTATCTGTTGATGAACACTTAGGTATTCCATGTCTTTGCTATTGTGAATAGTGCTCCAACAATCATAAACACAGTAATCTTTCTGATATATTGATTTCTGTTCATTAAGTAGATACTCAGTACTGGGATTGCTGGATCAAATGGTGGTTCTATTTCTAGTTCTTTGAAAACCTCAAGACATAGACAAGGGCAAGGACTTCATGACTAAAACACCAACAACAATGGCAACAAAAGCCAAAATAGACAAAGGATCTAATTAAAGAGCTTCTGCACAGCAAAAGAAACTACCGTTAGAGTGAACTGGCCACCAAGAGAATGGGAAACAATTTTTGCAATCTACCCATCTGACAAAGGGCTAATATCCAGAATCTACAAAGAACTTAAACAAATTTACAAGAATAAAACAACCCCATCAAAAAATGGGGAAAGGATATGAACAGACACTTTTCAAAAGAAGACAATTATGCAGCCAATAAACATATGAAGAAAAGCTCATCATCACAGAGAAATGCAAATCAAAACCACACTGAGATAGCATCTCAAGCCTGTTAGAATGTCGATCATTAAAAAATCAGAAGACAGCAGATGCTAGAGAGGATGTGGAGAAATAGGAATGCTTTTACACTGTTGGTGGGAGTGTAAATTAATTCAACGATTGTGAAAGACAGTGTGGCAATTCCTCAAGAATCTGGAACTAGAAATACCATTTGACCCAGCAATCCCGTTACTGGGTGTATACCCAAAAGATTATAAGTCATTCTATTATAAAGGCACATGCACACGTATGTATACTGTGGCTCTGTTCACAATAGAAAATACTTGGAACCAACACAAATGCCCATCAATGATAGACTAGATAAAGAAAATGTGGCACAGGTACACCATTAAATACTAAGCAGCCATAAGAAAGGATGAGTTCATGTGCTTTGCAGGGACATGGATAAAGCTGGAAACTATCATCATTCTCAGCAGACTGACACAAGAACAAAAAACCAAACACCACATGTTCTCACTCATAAGTAGGTGTTGAACAATGAGAACACAAGGACACAGGGAAGGGAACATTACACACCAGGGCCTGTCAGGGATGGGGGACTACGGGAGGAATAGCAGGGAGTGGGTGGATAGGGGAGGGATAGCATTAGGAGAAATGCCTAATGTAGGTGATGGGGTAATGAATGCAGCAAACCACCATGGCATGTGTATACCTTTTAACAAAACTGCACGTTCTGCACATGTACCCCAGAACTTAAAGTATAATTAAAAAAAAGAAAAAAAAAGAAAACCTCCATACTATTTTTCATAGAGGTTGTCCTAATTTACATTCCCATCAAATGTGTATAAGTATTCCCTTTTCTCTTTATTTTTACCAAAATCTGTTATTTTTTGTCTCTTTAATAATTGTCATTCTGACTGAGGTAAGTTGATATCTCATTGTGATTTTAATTTGCATTTCTCTGTTGATTAGTGATGTTGAACATTTTTTAATATACCTTGTATATCTTCTTTTAAAACATATCTGTTCACATTCTTTGACTCTGTTGATTATTTGTTTTGCTATTCAGAAGTCTTTTCTAATAACTGCCTTGATCTATTTTTGTTTATGTTGCCAGTGCTTTTCAAGTCTTAGCCATAAATTTATTGCCTAGCCCAATGTCCAGAAAAGTTTTCTCTAGGTATTATTCTAGTATTTTTCCTGGGTTGATTTTTGTACACGATGAGAGGAGTCTAGTTTTATTCTTCTTATTTATTACTACATGGATAGCCAATTTTCTCAGTATTATTCATTGAAAAGGGTGTTGTATCCTCAAGTTTTGTCAAGGATCAGATGGCTATAAATATGCGGCTTTATTTCTCAGTTTCCTATTCTGTTCTATTAATCTGTGTCTACTGTTATATTATTACAATGCTATCTTGGTTACTATAGCCTTGCAGTATAATATGAAGTCAAGTAATGTAATGTCTGTAGCTTTGCTTAAGACTATTGCTTAAGATTTCTTTGGGTTTTGGGGGGTCTTTTTTTGCATATGAATTTTGGGATGATTTTTTTCTGATTCTGTGAAAAATGATGTTGGTATTTGTATAGAGATCACATTGAATCTGTGATTGTTTGGGGATGCATGGCCACTTTAATGGTCCACTATTTTTGTGGGTTTTGTTTTTAATGTGTCCTTCTTTGCTTTTCTTATCAGGATGATAATGGCCTAATAGAATGAATGATGTAGAATGCCCTCATTCTTATTTTTTGGAACAGTTTGAGGTGGATTGGTATTGTTCTTCTTTGTATGTTTGGTAGAATTTGGCTGTGAATCCATGTGGTCCTTGGCTTTTCTCTATTGAAGAATTTTTATTACTGATCAGTCTCACTACTCATTATTGATCTGTTTAGTTTTCTACTTCTTTCTGGTACAAATTTGAAAAGCTGTATTTTTCCAAGAACTTATTCATTTCCTCTGGATTTTCAGTTCCTGAGCATTTAGTTTATAAAAGTTTCTGATGAGCTTTTAGATTTCTGTGGTATCAGTTGTCATGTCTCCTTTGTCATTTTTCATTACATTTATTTGGATATTCTCTTTTCTTTATGTGGTTAGTCTAGTTACTGGTTTACAAGTTTGTTTATTTTTTATGAAGGACTCTTAATTTCATTCATTCTTTGATTTAGTTTTTTAGTCTCTATTTAGTTCTGCTCTGACCATTGTTGGTTCTTCCATCTGCTAGTTTTAGGTTTGGTTTATTTTCGCTTTTCTAGTTCCTTAGGTGCATCATTAGATTGTTAATTTGTATTTTTTCTATTTTTTGATGTAGGCATTTAATGCTATAAACATCTCTTTTATCACTTCTTTTGCTGTATCCCACAGGTATACAGTATTGGCATTTTGTGTTTTGACTTTTATTCATTTTTTTAAAATGTTGTTATATTTATCTTAATTTTTGTCACCCAATGATCATTCGGGAACATGCTGTTTAAATTTCATGTGTTTATATAGTTTCCAAAGCTTTTCTTGGTATTGATTACAAGTTTTATTCCACTGTGGTCTAAGAAGACGCTTCACATAGCTTCAATGTTTTAAAATTTGTTGATACTTGTTTGGTGGCCTAGCATATGGTCTATCTTAGAGACTGTTTCAAGTACTGATGATAAGATTGTATATTCTACAGTTATCAGGTAGAGTGCTCTATAAATGTCTGTTGCATCAATTTTTGATCTTAGGTCTACTTTATCCAATTTTTTGTTGATTTTCTATCTATGTGATCTCTCTAATGCTCTGAGTGGGTTATTAAAGTCATCCTTTATTATGGTATGTATGTCTATCTTTCTGTTTAGGTCTAATAACATTAGTTGTATAAATCTGGATACTCCAATGTGGATGCATATGAATTTAGAATTTTTATATCCTCTTGCTGGATGAATCCTTTTATCATCATATAATGACTTCTTTATTGTTTTTGACTTAAAGTCTGTTTTACCTAATATAAGTATACATACTATTGGTTGCTTTTTTTTTCATTTTCATGGAATACATCTTTTACACTTTTACTTTCTGTCGACATATATCTTTACTGGTAAAGCAATTTTTTTTTGGAGACAGACCCTTGCTCTGTCGTCCAGGCTGCAACCTCTGCCACCCGGGTTCAAGTGATTCCCCTGCCTCAGCCTCTCAAGTAGCTGAGACTACAGACACATGCCACCATGCCTGGCTAATTTTTTGTATTTCAATAGTGATGGGGTTTCACCACGTTGGACAGGATGGTCCTGATCTCCTGAACTTGTGATCGGCCCACCTCAGCCTCTCAAAGTGCTGGGATTACAGAAAATGAGTTTTTTATAGCAGTATATGGTTGGAAAATTTTTCATGCATTCAGCCAATCTAAATCTTTCAAGTGTAGCATATAATACACTTGCATTCAAGATTAATGTTAGTATGTGAGCTTTTGTTGCTGTCATATTGTTAATTTTTTAATTGGTTTATATATTCTATTTCTTTTTCTTTTATCTGTTTGCATTGTGGTTTAGTGGAATTCTGTAGTGATGTCAAGTGATGTCATTTGATTTCTTTCTCTTTCTCCATTGTGTGATTTCTTTATTAGTGAGTTTTATACTTTTCTGTGTTTTCACACTGGTGAATGCCATTCCTTCATTTCAAGTTTAGAATTTCCTTGAGCATTTCTTCTCAGACCTGTCTCATGTTGATGAATTCTCTGAGCATTTGCTCATCTGGGAAATATTTTATTTCTCCTTAATGTATTAAAGTTAACATTACTGGATATAAATCCTTGTTAGATCATTTTTGGGGTGTTTTTGTTTTTTGTTTAATCATGTTCAATATTTTATCTCATCCTTTTTCAACCTGTATGGTTTCTGTTGAAAATCTGCTGTTAGTCTGATGAGGTTTCCTTTATAGGTGACTAAACCCTCTTTTCTTGCAGATTTAAGAATTTTCTTTTGTCTGGTTATAATATGTAGTGTGGAAATCTTTTTGCATGGTATTTTCTGGGAATCTCTGAACCTCCTGTCTGGATGTCTAAATGTCTTGCTATATGTGAGAATTTTCATCTTTGATTTTATAAAACATGCTTGCTAAACCTTTTTATCCCTCTTCACCCTCAGGCATACTTACAATCTGTACATTTGTTTATTTTATGAACAAAATTTAGTCCCAAATATTTCAAAGGCTCTGTTCATTTATTATTATTTCTTCAATATTTTTGTCTGACTAGATTTTCCAAAAGACCTGTCTTTATGTTCTGAAATTCTTTCTTCTGCTTTATCTGATCTATTGTTGAAGGCTTCAAACATATTTTGTATCTAATTAAGTGAATGTTTTAGTTTCAGAATTTGTTTGGTCTTTTGTTTTAAGATATCCATCTCCTTGGTAAAATTCTCATTTATGTCCTAAGTTGATTTTCTGATTTCTTTGAATTTGTTTTCATATTTGTCTTCCATCTCATTTAGCTTCTTTAAAATCTATATTTTGAATTCTTTATCTGGGATTATGAGAATTTCTTTTGGGTTAAAACCTATTGCTAGAGGATTATTATTTTCTTTGAGATGTCATATCTCCTTGATCTTTTATATTTCCTGTTTTTTAATGTTGATTTCTGTGCATCTGATGAAAAAAAAGTCATGTCTTATTTTTGAATTTAGTTTAAGCTAGGGGGTGGGGTGGGGGAAGTAGAGGGCTTTTTCCTGAAGTTGTGACTATGATATTGATTGAGTAGAGTTTCATGGCTTTGCTTCCGCATGAGCACAGAAGTGGAATCTCCATGCGATTTCTTCAATTATAAATATTATTAATAGATCTGTGGTTTTCTTGGTGTGTTATTGGTGAAGGCTCTGGTGAAGTGCTGGGTACTGGAATGCCAGACGTGTTTGTCTTCAGATTTTAGTGACAGCAGTGGTGGGATAAGCATGCCTATTTATGTGCCCTCAGGCAGAATATGTTGACATCTGCATTGGCTGATACAGGTGTGATCAAGGAAGTTGATCCTTGGGCCTCTCAATGGCTTTCTTAAATGCCAGTTTTAGTAACAGTGTGCTGGAAAGGTGAGTGGGCTCTCCAGTTCCTAGGCAGCTAGCATGGCACGAGCAATGGAAACAGCAATGGTGATGATTTGTGTTTGCAGAGGTTACAATGGGCTGTTTGGGCTGGCCTGCAGGCCAGTAGGTGGTTTTCACAGGTAAGAGCTTGCTGAAGTGCTAGCAGTATTGTGATTCTACCCAACCTCTGTCTACAAGGAGGAGTGCTTGGGTGTCACAGATGATGGATTGAGTTGTGGAACCTCCAGGAACCAGAATTTCACACTCTGACTGAAAAGGAGTAAAGCCAAGTGGAGCTGGACCAGCCATGCTTGTGCTCAAGCCACCCAATGCTAAGTGCATGCATCAGCTATGGTGAATGAGAACAATGTGATCCTCAGCCAATGGAAGAATGCTAGGGTAAGTGTTGACCACAGCTACATGAAGGTCCTGCCATGGGAAAGGTTGGTCTGGTCCCAGCAGCCATATCCTTGGCTGACTGGTGGCGGACTTACCTCAAAGTCCTCGTAAGGCTTGTTCCATTGTCCTAGCTATTGCAGCCAACTTGGCTTTTAAGACCTTGCACTTCATGCATAGATTACAACTCAACCCGAGGCCACAGAAGCCTTCACCCAGCTCAAGACCAAGCTTCCCAGGCAACTGGCATCTTGCTCAAGTCCCAGGGGCAATGCCCACCTCTAGGGCCAGTGATTGTAGCTCATACAATGCTTGCTTCTCAATCTTGATCGCAGCAGTCCACTCACCAATCACACCTCAATTCTATACAAAGAAGCCTGCATTTCCCTTATGCAGAGGTCTGAAGCCACTAGTTTCCAGAACTGTGCACAATCTGCTAAGAGCTAGGATCAAGAATAGTATCTTGTTATAGCCACTTAGGCTTTAGAATGGGAGTGGGACACACAGCATGTTTTTTCTCTGGAGCAGTTTATTTTCACAGTCTCCCATTCACTCCCTAAGTGAGATTCAGGGCTTGGGAGGGTCAAGGTGCTCTCTCATGACCTCAGTTGCACAATTCCCCAGTCGGAAAGTGGAAGTTAGATTCACTCAACCTCTCCTATATTGTGGAGTTACTCCTGCTTCCTGGCCTGTCCTGGCCATGCAGGCTGCCTGTTTTCCCTCTCCTTCCTAGTTGTAGGTGTTTCCTATTGTTTTCCATTCAACTTTCTTATTTCTTGTTAGGCAATGTAATCAAAGTGGGATTGTCTACACACTATTTTGATTCTTTTTTATGAGTGAGGCATGCTTGAAATCCTTCTAGTCAGACATGTTAAAAGAAAAACAAAAACAAAAAAATCCCAGCTCAATGCTCTTATTGCCGTGGCTCTTCTGGGTAAGGAATAAAAGAATCTTTTCATTTTTCTTACACCAGTTAGAAATTGGCAGTAATTTTACAGTAGAATTTGCTGAGAAATGAAGTCATAAAACAAAAAGAAAAATATACAATAGTAGAAATTGTGGCAACAAAGAACACATTCTCCAACTTAAAATATTGCCTTATTAAATAGTTTGTTCATCCCACAACCTTCATGAGCAATAACTCTTATCTAGCACTATGCATTAGAATAAGAGAAGAAGATATGCAATTTAGTTAGTCTGATGTATAAGAGGAGATTACCATAGTCTAGGTGTAGACTGGCCAAGATGACTTCTTACACACAATTCCTATTTTACCTTCACCTCTGTCTGAAAAATTCACTACAAAGCCCTTTAGCTTTTCATTCCCTACTTTCTGGAGAGGTTAAGTCTTCCCTAGTCAGGTTCCCCTGTAAGATGAATTATAGGTAGTGGATGGAAAAAGAGAGCCCCCATCCAATTCTCATGAGCTTAGGAGCACAGAATTAAGCAAAAAAAGATACCTGATTTCCCACCCCGTCAACCACATCAATGCTTTTCCAAAGACAGTGTTTTATGCCATAGTAGTTTCTAAGAAAATATGTGAGAGACAAAATAGTTCCTAAATCTCTGAAAGTTTGTATTACTTAATTTACTTGGTAGTATGCCACTGATATGGTTTGGCTCTGTGTTCCCACCCAAATATCATGTGAATTGTAATCCTCATGTGTCACGGGAGAAGCCTGGTGGGAGGAGACTGGATAATGGGAGAGGTTTTCCCCTTGCTGTTCTCTTGATAGTAAGTTCTCACAAGATCTGATGGTTTAAAATTGTGTGGCACTTCCCTTTCACTCCCTCTCTCATCTCCATGAGAAGACATCCTTGCTTCTCTTCGCCTTCCACCATGATCGCAAGTTTACTGAGGTCTCCTAGTCTTGCTTCCTGTACAGCATGCAGAACTGTGAGCCAATTACACCTATTTTCTTCCTGAACTACCCAGTCTAAGGTAGTTATTTATAGCAGTGTGAGAATGGACTAATCCAGCCACATAGTAGATGCCTGGTATTTTCCAGGTGCTAGATAGAGATAGTATAATAAAAGATGATTACCAGTCCTTGAGACTCTTACAATTCAATGTCGAAGATCAGTAAACCAAGTGTTATAAAGATAACTATTAATCTCTATTGGAACACAAAAGAATCATGCCAGACTTAGACTGAAGAAAAGTAAGTGGATCACTGGAAGAGTGGCTGGGTCTTAGAGGGTGATTCAGGTTTACAAAGTTTTCAACATAGTTTTGCATGTTGCAGGGAACTTCCCCACAGAAAATTCCACGGTATCAATGTCAAAATTGGAATACTAGGTTGATGGTCTTTGGTAAGACTAAAGGTGACACCTGAAACTTCTCAGGTATGCCAAGGTAAGTGGTTAGTGATAAACACAGTTTAATATACCATTAAATCGGTATGTATCAAGTCATCAGCTCCCACAGTTTACCCTCAAGATAAATGATACATCTGAATCCTGAATCTTCACTGGTTTTTAGCCAGCTAAGATACATTAAAAAAGCTGTATCAGTTAAACACCCTCTTACCTTTGGGCTTGGAAAACCACTATTGACACACTTAGCACCAAGGTACACATGATATGACTGCTAGTAAAAGCCATATAAGGCGTCTGTTTAAATATATAGTTATGTCCCTTACATGGTATCATTTATAATGGGAGAAATTTTAATAGCTGTTCCTAAGATACGAAAACATTAATGTGTTACTGTCTGTATTAGGATTTGTCAGAAAACAAAACTAATAGGTTATATCTGTCTGTCTGTCTATCTATGTATCTATCTCTCTAAAAGGAGATTTATTACGAGGTATTAGCTGGCAATTTTGAAGGCCGACAAGTCCCCAATCTGCTGTATGCAAGCTGGAGACCAAGGGAAGCCAGTGGTGAATTTCTGTCCAAGTGTGAAGGCCTGAGAAACAGGATAAATTACCATCTAAGGGTAGGAAAAGACTGCTGTCCCAATTCAAGCAGGCAGGCAGAAAAAAAAAGTGCATTTCTCATTCTCTGCCTGTTGTTTATTTATTTGTTTTATTCAGGTCTTCCATGGATTGGGTGAGACCTACCCACACTGGGGAGGGCAGTGTTCTTTTCTGAGCCCATTGATGCAGATGTTAATCTTGTCTGGAAACATCACAAACCTACCCAGAACTCATGGGTAACCAGATATCTAGGTATCCCCTGACTCAGTCAAGTTGACACATGAAATAAACTGTGTTGCTGCTTATGGCCAGGATAGCTGGACTAAATAAAGAGCCTCTAATCTCTGAACCTGCACATAATGCCACCTTAAAAGCAGAGGAAAATGTTGCATATCAGGTAAAGTCCAGCTAACCAGACAACTTCTTCAGCAAATAATGTTCATGGCAGATAATCTGCTTACATTGCAAAACACCAATCTGATAAAAAAAAAATTACTATGGCCAAAATAAAAATCAGGATAAACTCAAGGTGACTCACATTGAATCTCAGGAGGAAATCCTTAGTGAGCTGGCTAAGCCTGTCCTTCATTTAAGTATGTGATTTTGAATGCTTGTCTTTTTCTAAGCACAGCTGTAAATAAACATATGAGGCAGTTGTGGATCCTGCCTTAAGAGGCTTACAGGATAATATGAGAAACATGTCATAAAAATAGATGATTTAAATATAGAGTAGCTTGTGACGATTAATACTGAGTGTCAACTTAATTGGATTGAAGGACACAAGTATTGTTCCTGGGTCTGTCTGTGAGGGTGCTGTCGAAGGAGATTAACATTTGAGTCAGTGGACTGGGAACGGCAGATCCACCATCAGTCTGGGTGGGCACAATCCAATCACCTGCCAGCATGGCCAGAATAAAAGCAGGCTTAAAATCCCACAAAACCTGTATATTTTAAGATAAAGTTAAAACTCTTCGGTTCTCTTGTAATCCAGCACCTCCTAAAGAACCTGTTGTAGAGCAGGCATTCAATATTTTAAAAATAATAATAAAATAAATGGATTATTGGACAGACTGGGTAGATTTTAGCCTAGAAATAAGAGGACATTTTGACATGCTGATGGAGTAAATAGAATTCCAACTAGAGAAAATGTGCTCAGGGGACTTGACCTTGGGGACTAATTGAAAGAACTTAGGCACAATATCCAGGGACACTGTCTGTCCTTGATAACCTATTTCCAATGAAAGCAGGAAAATCACTTTAAAAATACCACTGCACCCTCTCCATAGATAGACAAGCAAGGTCAAGATATAATTAGAAACCACTTACAATCATGCAGAAAAATAATGGTAGAGGCACTCATTTGATTCATAGTTTTACTTGCTTAAGAAAAAAATGAAAACACAAACAAGAAGGGATGATAAAAAACACAGAGTGTGTGTGTGAGAGAGAGAGCAAAGAAAAAGATGAGAAGGAAGGATGAAGGAAAGAAAAAAAACCTTATTTTTTATAAAGTTGCTTTCTGCTTTTCATATTCCTAACACATTAGAAAAACGTAGACTGAAACTGGCCTAATGCTAAATTTTCATTGAAATGTAATTCCTCATGAGATATCATCTCAGACAGATATAACTTTAAAAAAAATATTTTTTCAGAGCTGGGTGTGGTGGTTCACACCTATAATCTCAGCAAGTTGGAAGGCTGGGAGGCAGGAGGGTCCCTGGAGCCCAAAACTTTGGGGCTACAGTGGGCATGATTGTACCACTGCACTGTATCCTAGGTGGCAGAGCAAGATCCTGACTCAAAAAAAAACGTCTCTTTCTTATACTAATATGAGTAAAGTATATCTTTAAAGTAATCTTATAATATCTTGAATTCATATACCTGCATGTATAATCTCATAAAATTTAAAAAAAAAAACAGGCTAATATTTTGTTCACAGAATCTGTGTGTCTCCCAAATTTCTAAAATGAAGGTTGAAGAGTTATATGTAATTCTTCAGACTAGCCAATTTTATACTTTACTGTTTGAAGTCAGGAAGCGGAATGATCGAGGACAATGCTAGGTCCTTCTGCTAGCAAACTTAGACCTTGATCTAGAAGAGCCACTCTTAACCATTTAATATATCAAGACTATGCAAAATATTTTACCTTTAGGAAAATTTCAATGAGGCTGGGAGCTGTGGCTCATGCCTGTAATCTCAGCACTTTGGGAGGCTGAGGCGGGCAGATCATTTGAGGTTAGGAGTTCGAGGCCAGGCTGACCAACATAGTGAAACCTCCTTTTGACTGAAAACATGAAAATTAGCTGGGCGTAGTGGTGGGCACCTGTAATCTCAGCAATCCAGGTGGCTGAGGTATGAGAATAGCTTGAACCTGGAAGGTGGAGGCTGCAGTGAACCGAGATCATGCCACTGCATTCCATTCTGGGTGACAGAGCAGGACTCCATCTCAAAAAATAAATTAAAAAAAATTTTCAATGCAAACAACAAACAAGAGTTTTAAAAATATGGCTAAACGAATAAATTTTCCCTTTTGCTTCTTACTCTTTTCTCAAAGGTTTGAGTTAGGGGAAGGGATATTCCTAATATGATCATAGGTATAATACTAAACACATTTTTAAATATACATTACTCATAGAACTATTAAAAATTTTTGCCAAATAATTAACTTAATTGATTGGTCTCTCAAATTAGTGGTAAATTATCTCTACTTATTAGAGACAATTACTATTTCTAAATAAGATAATAAGTAAATAAGATTTACTTATTATGTCTAAACTCTCGAATTTCCATTACTCCCACAGTAGAGAAGACTCTGGAGACTCTCACTTATCCTACAGATACTCTGATAACCTTTCCAATTACTTTCCTGGTGATGACCAGAAAATAAAGCTTTCCTCCAGAGACCACTTGTCTTCCCATATTTATGCGCATTACAATTGAAAAGATGTCTTTTCCACCAGGGACATTTATTTACTGACTTATCTAATGCAACGTGTCAGCAAAAACAAAAGAAGTTGACATATTTTGTGGTTACATCTTGGCTATAGTAATGTTGTGTTTGTTGTAATTGATGTTGTTGCTTTGGTTTGTTTTCCTAACCTTTGTCATTTTTATTCTTGTCAAAATAAAACATTTTTGCATTTATACAATCAAGTCATCCTGAGAGGCTCATAACAAAAAGCAGCAGTTCAAGTGATAGGCCTCTGCTTCCCTCACCAGTGAAAACTGCACTCGATTGCTCAGGCTCTTCTAATATTTATCTTACCTTTTCTAAATAGTCTACTGATGTCTTGATTTTTGTCAATTTAGAAATTATTAGCAACCCCCTGTGTAAATATGAGGATTTACTTATCTTACACACTGCACACCTAGTATAGTTAGATGACTGTTTTTAGTTTCAATGCTTATAGGAAGATGATTATAAATTATTGTTCACATAAAAAGTGATAATAAATATCTATATAAATAACTTTAATTTTTTCCTACACCCCATCAGATACCATTTACTTCCTCTCTGTCTTCATTTTTCAACCAAATACTTTGTTATATTAAATCTTTTATAATGTTTTCTTTTCCCTTCTGGAAACCTGTTCCCAGACCACACCTAGCTGGTCCGTGGGCATTCTGTGAGTTACCTTCCAAAGTCTTCTCTTTACCTTCCTCCTGAGACGGATTCCTTGTTTTTCGGACACCATAATTTCTCTTTCTTTACTTCCTAGTTTATTTTCTAGTTTCCTGAAGCATTTATTTAAAAGGAGGATGAAAATGAAAGTTGTTGTGATCTTACATAAATATGACTTCATTACACTTGACTGATTTTCTTTTTTAGTATGAAATCCTGAGTTGAAGATAATTTTCCATCAGAATTTCTGCTGCCTTTGTCTTCTATTCTCTTTTTCCAGATCTCACATTAATAAGATATGGAACTTTCTAGGGAGATCTTCTGGGTCGATTGCCTTTGCCTCATCTTTTCCCCAGCACTATACTTGGAGTCTATATTCTAAATGATTTGCTCTCATCTTTCAATTCTTCCATTGATTTTGTTCTGTACTTTTCATTTCCAGGAGCTATTTATTTTTAATTTGCAGGTGCTTTTCTGTTTTTGTTTTAAACTTTGCAACTATTTCTTCCATCTCTCTCAGTATATCTACAGTATCTAGGTTTTTATTTGTGAACTTATGGGTGCCCTGGAGAGAAGCAGGCTATTTTATTTTGAGACAGAGTCTCCCTCTGTGGCCCAGGCTGTAGTACAGTGACATGATCTCTGCTCACTGCAACCTCCACTCCCAGGGTTCAAGCAATTCTCATGCCTCAGCCTCTTGAGTAACTGGGATAACAGGTGTGTGCTACCACACCCGGGGGATTTTTTTTTTTTTTTTTGTATTTTTAGCAGAGACAGGGTTTCATCATATTGGCCAGGCTCTTCTCAGACTCCTGACTCAAGTGATCCTCATGCTTTAGCATTCCAAAGTGTTGGGATTAGCCACCATGCTTGGCTCCAGCAGACCATTTTCTAAGGAACTCCCAAATGGCTGTATGTGACGATATTTTCCCCAGCACTGTCTAGTTTCTCTAGAGAAGTAAATCCCAGTTTTGTGTGAGGATTTATATTTACTACCAATGTATTCTATACACAAATTGGGAAAGACAGACATTTAAACTTACTTCCTGGCTCAGCTGCCAAACTCCTGCTTGGTAGGGGTAAAAAACAAAAGGCCCCTGTTTGCTGGTGACATGAGCACATCACTGCTCAGGGTTGTGCCTCTTGCCCAGTGCCCATGTTTGTTTCCATCCTGTACCTCGGCTTCACACTTCACCACGTTCTCCTCTTGTCTGTATGTGTCACATGGCACAGTTCAAGCTTCAGCTTCATCTTGCTGTCTTCAACTTTTTTGTGTTGCAACTTCACAAATTTATGGATATTTCTAATTTACCCCTATTTTCTATCTTCTCTTTGTTCTTGAAAATACACACACGCACGTGTACACACACACACACACACACACACAGAGAGAGAGAGAGAGAGAGAGACAGAGAATTATTTTAGTTTCCCCTTAAGAAAAGATGAGATCAATGTATAGGATCTTCTTACAATCAGAAGCTCCTTGGCTGTGTTTCAAGTTTATGAAAAGTATTTCTTTTCATTCTTATTAAACTACTCTATCTCTCTAACCCAATTACATACTTGTTCCAACTCAATAAAACACCAGAGAAAAATTTTTCTAAGAGACATTTAACTTTGTCCTGTTGATAACCAAATTTCTTTTCACTGCCTAATTTAAAGTTATTGAACTCTGTTTCATTATAATATTAAATCTTTAAAAATGTTCCTTTCAATACACATGAAAATCCATTGCCTTAAATGGAGAAAGGATTCTAGAAATTTATAATGATCAACCACGTATCATCTGTTGTAGTGAGCATTTCTAAAACAACATCAGTTAGGGGCTTGATGACCCCACTTTATAGAAGACTTTCTTTGAAAACAAAAATTTGCCCTAAATTAGTAAAACTTGTAGTCTTCAGGGCGCAATGAAATTATAACACTGCTGTTTGATTTTAGCATTTATTAATGGGTTTGAAATGTACAGGGGTGATAGGTGTTAAACTGCTATTTGTACCTGGAAAGCCGAGACCCTGTATGAACCTAGCTGTCCTCACTAACAGACAGCATCTAGCAGCCATCTCTCGGGGACAGTCTGAGGGAAGAGATTACACATTTAGGCAATGTGGCTTCTATTATTTCTGCCAAAGCCTCCTGGGAAATGTTGTTCCTTGCCTGAATACACAAGAAAGTACATACTGTTCGGGAATTGGCAAGCTACCAGAACAAATGCATCCCCCTTTTGTCTGTCGTCACTGTGCACCTCATCTTTCTTGGCATGTTGAAAAACAGTAGGACTCTACTCTCCCCTCTGACTAGGGTTCATTCTCTTGCTTCCACACTCTGTTTATTAAGAATAGCATGTACCACTAAAACATACTTTAGTTTTACTCCTTGCATCAGTGAGTGGCCAGTTAAGAAAAATGGAAACAAGTCCAGCTATTTTAACGATAACGAAAGTCATAATACAGAGAATTCTTTAAATAAGTATTGACGGACTGAAAGGGAGAGAACATAAAGCTAACATAGAAATAGTAACTATGGAAAACTGCTACCATTTGTAAGACTGTTTAAATGACACAGGTTACTGTTATTTAGAAGCTTGTAGAAGCCTTTATTGAGCTGGATCTCAGATCCTTGAGAAGGAAACACATCACTGCTACTTTTGATACTCAAAAGTTCTGAGGAGCACCCCTTTCCCCAAGGCGGGACTTAGTCTTCTGAGGAGGAGCTGAGGCCTGGCTGCTGAACCGAAAATTAAAACTAACTGTTGCTACTGAATCCAATCGTGCAGCCAGGGTGGAAAACAATAGCTGGAGTGATGGGAACAGGAATAGGAATCAAACAAAAAAGAAGTCTCTTCTGTCTCTCCTTTCTTCCAATCTCCTTTTGGTGTTCCCTCCAGTGAAGCCCAATAGAGAGCAAGCTGACCAAGGAGAAAAGTAGTCTGCAGACTCCCAATATCACAAAGCAGAGTACGGAAGGGTGAGCTTAGAGCACACAGGCAAGAACTTACAAGCCATCAAATATACAACTGTGTAAAAACTCCCCTTTCAGGACAAAGGGAAGTGACGTCTAGTATAACTACTAGAAGTTGTTGCCTACACAATAAGTCCTTAAAAAGATTGACGCATAATTTCAGTGTTTTACTAAAGTCTGCAGACACTATACTCATGCCCTCCACATTTAGGCAATTCAAGATGTCTTCTTTGACTTACTAATTTAAAAAAACCAGGTTAGTGCTAGAAATGATTTCAACGGCTCCATTATCAGACTGATGAATTACTGAACGATGATTATGGTCTCCCACTCTCATTCTCGGGTAAGCAGAGCCACAGTCCTGGTTCTTTGTGTTCTACTCAATTCCTGCAGACGGTTGCTACCTTACTTACCCTCTGGACTGAGTTTTCTCCAGAATAGTAAGTACACACAAAGCATTACTCGCATTACTTGAGATCATTAGAGAGAAAAAATTTTAGTTTCTTCCAAAGAGTTCAAAGCAAAAGCACTCTATTGTGTCCTTCCTTTAGCTCAAGTCTTCTGTTAGTACTTATGAAGGATTTTTGCCTTCCACTTGTCTACCAATTTCTACTTTTATTTTTCTGCCTTTCTAACAGGATGCAAATTTTGTTCAAGATACTGAGGTAGTCAGGTTAAAACTACATTTTTCAGCATTTTTTTCAGCAAAGGATGGTTACGTGTCATAACTTAGGCAGATGAGATGAAGGCAGATGTCTGATTTCCTGTGCTAGTCCTCTTTTTTAGATTCCTGCCTGGAATATACATGGAAGCCTGGCTATAGAGCTTCCATCCTATAATGGTGAGGTGAGCAAGGAGAGAGAAACTGGTATTGAAAAAAATTGAAAGAGTAAGAAGATGGAAAGAACATATCTGCTCTGGACCACCAGTCCTACATTTGTTGCTATGTGATAAAAATAAGCTTCCGTACTTCTTTGATAGTAAACTTGAAGCCTCATAATTGATACACCATCAAAAATAATGCATTATTATTCTAATTTAACCATTTCTGGTAGAACTTCTCTTATGTGTGAAGCCCTACCCTTAGAAATATAGATAATGCAAGATGAAAAATAACAAAGAGAGTTTACTGACCTTAAAGACCACATAATATGCTGGAGGAAACCAACATATAAAAATACAATTATAATAAAATGTTTATTACTCCAAAACACACACACGGTTTTTATAGTTTTGGTGGCTTGAGGTTCTGAATGGCTACAGTCTATGCTGGGTCCCAGATTCCCTGGAGGTTTTGATGGTGGCATGATGCCTGCCACACATGGAGAAGGGTAAACATTTATCTACTGGCCAATCCTAATCCGGAAACATTCAAACAAAGGACTTTGTTTTTAAAACAAAGCTAGCTAAACATATAAATATTATATTTTGTTGCATGTAAATTTAGCTAGCATTACTAAATTTATATGGCACAAAATCATTATCCCCAGTTAATAAGTAACAGAGCTGAGATTCAGAGCTGGTCAGTGTGTCTCCAACCCTGTACTTCTAAATATACTGCTATATTGTTACTTATGTAGGTATTGCAAGGGAAGACCTTGGCCTGGTTATGATTCATGCTTTTCTTGTGAATTCTCAGAATTTTATGTTCATCTGCACATGAACACAGCAACGTTTACAAATAAAAGAGCATTTATTCTACTTTTGCCCCAAGGATATAGTTTAAGATTTTTTCTCCAAGTCCAACATGAACAGATCAAATGAATAGCAAATATACAAAAACTCCAACATATTGATGGGGGAAAGATAAAGGTAGTATGTTTTAAGATAAAAGACAGTGTAGGTTATAGCTCTGATAAATAGATAATGAAATACAGGATTATAGAGAGCTGATACAAGGCTTAAAAGTAGAGAATAAAATATTAACCAAACCCGATTTGACTTCAAACACCCCTACTTCATCATAAATTCAGGTGTAGTCCCATATCAGGTTGAAGTCTCCTTCAGCACAAATGGAAATTAAATGCTCACTATAATCGAGATATAAGCTCTGGGGCATGGAAGAGAAAGTAGCTTATCCTGAATGAGAGGTCAGCTTCAAGGAGCAAAAGGCATTCGAGTCTAGCCTTTGAGGACAGGTAAGATTTAAACAGATAGAGAAGATACCTGTATCAAGGTAGTCAAAAGATAAACTGGCCTTGAAGCATTCAGCAAAATATTTATACTTTTAATGTTCTATGCACTGTGCTAGAAATGAGATTAGTATTACAGAAAAGAAAAGACAGGTTCACAAAACAGATGATACTTGCATGGGTTTGGAACGTAGGGCAGCAAGCATGAAATAGAAGCAGATGAGTTTGGAAACATAAAATGACATCAGATTATGGTTAATGAATTTTCTATTCAATGCAAACATTTTCTCTTTTGTGTGACTTCAAAAAATAAAATGTGTAAAGATTTTTGAAAGTTCACAATAAGCCAAATAACACTGTATAACAGAAGAAAATTGCCACTGCCAAACTCTTCTCTTTCTTTAGAACTACACTTGTATGCAGCAATGCATCTATAATATAAACCAATTCTATTTCCATTGAAATGAGGAGAGAAGCACCACCTTTTATGAAATTTATAGAGTTTAAAGTTCGATAAGTACAACAATCAAAATATTACATGTTCTCTCTTAGCCAAAAAGCCAAGCCAAAGTTTTGTCTACAAGATTGTCTTATATTTTATTTATTGGAAAATACATTGACTTATTCCATTCTCAAACTTCTGTGGTATTAAATACTATTCAGTTCATTGCTTAATATTTCTGGGGTCTTCTCTGTTTTTTTTTTCCTATGCATTTCCTTTACTTATGGAATTTAACTTTCATAAAATTACAGTAAATGATTCCTGATGACTGCATTCTGGACTTGCACAGCTACATTTGAGGGGTCAGTATGTCATGGTTCATAAAGTTTACAGTTTATTGTTGTTCTTTGAGCCTAGTACTAATCATGTTTTGTAAATCCTGACTAAGGTATGGCTTGCAGAAGCAAATGACCAATAGTGTGTGACCAAAGCATTGGGGAGAAACACTGAGCAATTTCAGTTGAGGGTTTGACTTGACTGGTCTCATTCTTACAGAGAGAACAGCTGAATTTGAGAAACGCCAGTTAATATGTTTACTTTGCTTCAATTTTTAACCCTCCTGGACTAAAATTATAGAGGAGAAATATGAAAAGAGAGTGCAGAGGTAGAGAAGTCAAAGAAATTAGAAATTGTTTATGGTTCTCACACATATCCTTAAAAATATGCTTCTATAAGCTAGCAGAGTAGTCGTGTCAGTAAAGTTTCATTTATAGAGTTATTCTTTTTAAATTAAGACAATATGCACAGTATATATATGTATTATAAAGTAGGGTAACACTTGCACATATTATATTAGAATATATTCTTTTATTCAACTTAGAAAGTGGGGACCTAAGGAAAGGACAAATATCAGAGAAGTTTGGGGCAGGGGTGATGGAAGAAAGGGATGTACATTCAGAACATAAGGGGCCAGAGATGAGATCCAGGATGAATAGAACTGTAGGAATTTTGGAAAGACAGCAAGGTCAGAGAAATAAATGTGGAGCTAATGTTTCCCTATTTGTTCTCAAGTCTAATGATGTAATGGTAAGAGGCATGTTTCTGGAGTTAAATTTGGATTGGTATGTAGTCTCTGGAAGGGAGTTACTAGCTGTGTGGCAATGGAGGACTGACACCATAATTTCTACTTCCTGGGATGCATGCAAATGTAATCCCTTCTCTTTTGATGTGGGAAGGGATAATGGCTGGCTTCTAATGAAGACAATGTAATAAAGGTGATGGAATATACTTCCGTGATAGCATTACTAAGATTGTATCCCATCTTGGTCTCTTCAAGGATTTGAAGATGCAAGTGGTCCTGTTAGAAAGGCCCATGTGGCAAGAAAGTGAGGGTGATTGTTGTCCAACAGCAAGAAGATGAGACCCTCAATTCACCTAGCCATGAAGAACTGAATGCTGACAGCAACCACATATGCTTGGAAGGGGATTATGCCGTAGTTGAGTCTCTGATGAGAGTGTAGCACCAGCCAATGCCTTTATTTCAGCCTAGTGATGCCCTGAAGGAGATGATTCACAAAGCTATGACCTGACTTTTGACTCACAGAAGTTGTCAGATAATAAATGTATGTTGCTTTCAGCTGCTAAGCATGTGGTGATATTGTTTTATGCAGCAACAGAAAAACAATGATCTTGTGGTATGTTACTTAACATCTCTAAGCCAAAGGATTTGTTCATCTCCTTATAATGTTCCTCAATGTAGGCTATTTGCACATCATCAAAGTGAGGTCCATTAAAAAAATCTACAAAGTCAGGTTTGTCAAAGATCAGATGATTGTAGATGTGCGGTGTTTCTCTGGAGGCCTCTGCTCTGTTCCACTGGTCTTTGTTTTGATACCAGTACCATGCTGTTTTGATTACAAGTCAAATATTGTTTTGATACCAGTATTTGATACCGGATACCAGTATTTGATACCAAATACTGTTTTGATACCAGTACCATGCTGTTTTGATTACTGTAGCCTTGTAGTATAGTTTGAAACTTGCTGTCTTTTCTAAAGAGGCAGTGAGTAAAATTGTATCTTTTACAGAGATATCATCTGTAAATTATTTTCAGTAGAAAAAAAAGCCAGTAAAGTTTTCCTGAATCTATCCTTGCTGCTAATTGAGTATGACTTTGTGCCCAGGGAATATGTTTTCTGCCATTCCCATAATTTGAATTATCACCTGCCTAGCTGCATTACAGTATGCTACCTGCAGCATTCTCCCTCTGCAGCAGTCCAAGTAAAACATAGCTGATCTAAATTCTTCCATTTGTAGTTGATTTTGGGAATGTACAACCTGTAGGTTTTTTGGGGGGATTGGGGGAAATGGTATGGGTATCTCTGTTTATATTACTTTGGACATATTTTATTTCATTAATACTAAAAACCTGAGTAGGAGGTCATTTGGTTCAAGTTTGACAACAGAAACTTATTTCATGTCAGTCTTAATTATTACATTCAGTTGATTTATTTTTTATGACTCAAGGACCCACTTCCTACCACTTCCTTTGGTAGAAAAAATATCTAAATGTAAGAAACAAAAGCATAGGAAAGTTTTTTTTTCACATTTAGACTGAATTGTCTTATTATTCAGACCATCCTCACCTTTTTGTTTTCACTTCTTAGATATTTGTTTAAACTCACTAATTATATTGACTAGAAACCATAGACATGATTTAGACATGACCTAGTAGGAACCATGACAGACCATAGGCATAATGCTTTAAAATAATGATCCTGCCAGTTTGATCGTTGATATTGCTTTCTGTCGGGCCTGTTTAGATGTGTGTGTGTGCATGCGTATTTTGTACTTGTCCCGAGGTGAGTGAAAATGGAAGTGGTGTTTTAAAGATGAACTTTCTCACCTATAATAGTAAGTTGTAAATGTCTGTTTTCTATTTCTAGGACCAGCTCTTTAAAGTATGCTTCTGAGCCTTTCCTCTCAGATGTCATGTTGCACACCAGCAGCTCATTCGCCATTCCACAGCTTGGGTCTCTAGATCTTAATGACTAATACTGGCTGTTGTCCCCCTACAGGTTATCCAGGCTGTCTTTTTTGGCATCTGTGTGCTGACTGATCTTTCCAGTCTTCTGACTCGAGGAAGTGGGAACCAGGAGCAAGAGAGGCAGCTCAAGAAGCTCATCTCTCTCCGGGACTGGATGTTAGCTGTGTTGGCCTTTCCTGTTGGGGTTGTGAGTATGATGGAGGATGCATTTAGCCACAAAAGAAACTTGGCTCTTATTTCAGACTCTTCTAAGAGAAAAAAAAAAAAAAGACTTCATTATAAGAGGTTTCCGTATTATTAGTTTGCTAGAGCTGTCAGTA
The DNA here is from genome assembly GCA_963573385.1 of Cacajao melanocephalus. Taxonomy (NCBI): domain Eukaryota; kingdom Metazoa; phylum Chordata; class Mammalia; order Primates; family Pitheciidae; genus Cacajao; species Cacajao melanocephalus. The sequence continues at coordinate 27,256 of CAUYLG010018288.1, forward strand.
CCACAGATGCGGTGGCTTAAACAACAGACATTTATTTTCTCATAAGTCTGGAGGCCAAAGTCTGATTTGCAGGTATCCACAGGGTTAGTTTCTTCTGAGTCCTTTCTCCCCGTGGCTTGCAGATGGTGACTTCTGACTGTGTCTTCACATGCTCTTCTCTCTGTGCCTGTCTGCCTATTTTTGATATACCTTACAAAAATCTTTCTATTTTTGCAAGATGTATTAGTCATGTTAGATTAGGGCCCCCAATGGCCTCATTTAACCATATGTAATTACCTCTTTTAAAAACCTAGTCTTCAAATAGAGTCACATTCTAAGGTTCTGGGGGTTAAGACTTCCACATATGAATTTTGCAGAGGACGCAATTCAGTCTATAACAGTTTTTTAAGCAGCCCAAACTTGAAAGATAGGGTCCTTGGGTCAACCAGTCTAGTATTTTTTGAACTTGGGGGAGGAAATCAGTGTTAGCTCATACTTCTTCACTTACCCAACTGAGCCATTAGCTAATATCGTTGAAGTAAATGCCTCTTAATGTTTGGGTCTGTTTTGACTTCATTGATTTTCATTATTTTCAGTTAGATTCTCTCCGTAACTCAACTTCCTTCACAAGTCTGTTAATTTTCCATTGTCTGCACATAAACCATGTTTTTTAAAGGCCCTCAGAGACCCTATAGATTTTAACCTTTGCATAGCCAGGAGAAGAATAAGAGAACTCATATACGTCACAAATTGTAAAGATGAGTAAGAGATTTTACTTAATTCAAATTCAGACCTTTCATTTGCCAGTGGATTTGGGAGAAAAACAGAAGTCCCAGTGATATGGACTAGCACATGCACAAAGTCCATTGTAGGAAGAATCAGAACATTGTTCATAAATCCTTCCAGTGGCTTAATCGTATTTGTCAGGGCTATAGCTGGTAGAAGGCCCTACATGCTTGCTTTAAGACCAATTAGTAGACAGATTGTCACTGGATTTCTTTTTCTTTGTGCCAAATTGTATTTTCTTGGATGAAATAGATAGCCCTTAACCCTTGAGAACCACACAATGGCCAGGGAGCATTATAATTTGGTTACACTCTTCATCCCCTCATCCTTGTCCTCTGAAAGCAGATCTCTCAAATTCCATACTTTAGCATAACAGAGTGTAATGCTTTCCATATTACTTAATATTTCCTTCTTTGGACTTTCCATATAAAATTCAAATACTTTCTATGAGAATAGTCATCTAAGAGAAAGTTTCCATTACATAAATCATAAAGTTATGTAGTTTCTGCATAAAGGAATTATCTAGAAAATGTAAGTCTCTCTGTGTAAGCATATATGCATATCTAAGATATCTAATATATAGTATATGCATATATATATATATCTTATACTTATCATTCATACATTTTTTCTTTTTTAACATTTACTCCCTTGGAATTCCTATAGACATGTCATTGCCTGTGGAAGCCTTCATTGGCTAAAAGGACTACGACAGTAATACAATAAAAAAGTAAACAGGAGGACAGTGTTAACATGTTTTCTCTTAGCTCCCTTCTGTACGTGGTATCAAATTATGTCTCTACAGGGAAAATTTTGACTTAGCTTGTAAATCTTGCTGCTTTCCTCAAAAGCTCATGGCATATGCCTTTTAGACATTTTTGACCTTCCTTTGGTGGAAGCATTTTGCACCTGCTTGAAACTTGAAGTATTTGTAAACTCTCAGTGTCTTTCCTGAAATTACCCCATGCATGCTTCATGGTTTGTAAAACAAGTGGTGGCCTTTCTGTTTAGTTATTTGTTTTAGCACATCCGATATTTTCCTCCATCTATCACTATCTTTGTTGTGTTGTCTATGTTTTATAAAAAAGAGAAATAAGTGTCTTTCATCCGCAGCCGTCCCACCCCTCTTAAACCGGAAGTCCCAGCATCACATTTTCATGGTGTACGGGTGCAGCTGTCCTAGTGGCTAAGCTCTCCGACAGGAGGACCAGTGCTCTTCACTGTTCCCAGGGCCTCCCATGCCACCCAGCACATGGACAGGATCAGTGTTCTGAGAATTCACAACAGTAATCAAAGAATAGATAAGGAATCAAAGATGTGCAACTCATTGATGTTTTTAACTCATTTTTTTTTTGCCTATTGATATTTTGTAGTCACTATTGCCAACTTTCATAATCTTCCCTGTTATGTGAGTCACTGTTCCTTTCATAGTTACTAGTCTGTTGTTTTTCTAAACTTTTTAAGGTTCATTTCAAAAAAAGTGACATTTCTTTCTCCTTTTTTCCCCCTTCTTTCTCTCCCTCCTCTCCCCTCTTTTAAGAAGAATCTAGGTCAGTATTCTCTAGAAATCGTCATATGTTTTCTACTATTTCTATCTTGCTCTGTCATTTGACATTTTGTATCTATTTATGCAGTTTCCACTAGACTTCTCACTCTTACACACAGAAATTCATTCTGAGGCCAAAAAAGCCTGATAAATTGTTCCTTCCCAAATCCCATTAATTTTATTGCAGTCATATTTACAAAAGATATGAATGTACCTCTTTACAAGTATTTGTATTAATCTGTTCTCACACTGCTAATAAAGACATACCCAAGACTTGAGTAATTTATAAAGGAAAGAGGTTTAATGGACTCACAGCTCCACGTGGCTGGGGAGGCCTCACAATCATGGCGGAAGGCAAAGGAGGAGCAAAGTCACATCTTACATGGTGGCAGGCAAAAGAGTGCAGGGGAACTCCCATTTATAAAACCATCAGATCTTGTGAGATTTATTCACCATCATGAGAATAGCATGGGAAAAAACACCCCCATGATTCGGTTACCTCCCACTAGGTCCCTCCCATGACGCAGGAGGATTATGGGAGCTGCAATTCAAGATGATATTTTCATGGGGACACAGCCAAACTATATCAGTATTTTAACACAAAATTATTTTTCACTAAAACATTTAACTTTGTGATTTTTCATCTTTCTCTCCCTATGGGTATTTCCCACCTTTCCTTTCCAAGGTGCTGTGTCTTAGCTGTGGCTTCAGAGTTTCCCCTGTCCCTTCTGCACCTTTTTCCATATTCCCCCAACTGCTCAGAGGGGTCTAGAATCCTGCTGTAGTTTTATTCTTATGACTTAGGACGTTCTTCCTTATTAAAATGCAAACTCTCCCTGGAGCATTCAAGTGATTGTGATTCACCAGGAATCACTTGAAGAAGCATCATTTTTACTCTTTCTGTGCCTCCTGGCCTGGAAAGGAGGTGCCGACCTGGAGGGGTCATTACATAAGAAGGATGGAAGAGCATTAATGCCCAGGAACTGATGGAAGCAGAATTATGCCTATAGGAACCTGTAGCATAAAAATGCTTATCATGTGTGAAGATGATTAATGATAACATTTATAAGTAAACGCGTTCATAATTTTGGTGGATGAAGTCAAAATCCTAAAGGGCAAAATTCTTAAGCACCCTCTCTGTGCCAGGGGAGCACTGGGCATCCTATAGCTGCAAGTGCAGAGCCTCAGGTTTAAGTCCTCCTGCAGTTCCCACAGGTCTCCCCTGCTCTGCCACCCTGACTGCTGGGGCACTGCCAGCCTTGCAGAGTGCTTCCCTGGCTACTATTTACTGACTTTCTTTGCCTACTGCCTTTCTACTTTTTTGTCAGTCAGAAATTGAAAGGGAAAGCAATGTTATTTTTGCTTCATGGTGCAGGCAAAATGGCATCGGGCATGAAAAGAGAGTAAAGAATGAATGCATTACCTCTGAACAGCTGAATTTATCAACTTTGTACAAATGTTCCTGAAGAGACCTCTTGGCTCCTGAGCTTTTCCTGATGCTCCCATTATCTCTCTCTTTCTATCTCTCTCACCTCAGCTGAAACCATGGCAGCAAGAATGACATGGGTGGATTATCTGGGATTTGTATTTTCTGCATTAATGCTTCCTCCAGTAACGAGGTTAATTGAGAGTTGACAGCAATTGCTTTATGTGAGCATGAAGCCCTAAATATGATTTTGTAACCCATGCACCTAAAGTGTCTACTTCATGGTCTCTCTTTATCTCAAGGATACATAAAAATCATGAAACATTCCAATCAAAGATAATTGGAGGAAAGTTTTATTTCAGCATAACCTTGAGGAAATCAGACAGGGTTGCTTGAGTGAACATGGCATGTATCATCTTGATTTGTGTAGATTCCCATAAATACAAAGCTGGCCTTGATTAGTAATGCTAATGGCCGGAAACCACCAGCACTCCCAAAGCCTTGCAACTAATTTTGCAGGGATAACCCTTGGGAGGCTCTTCTTACCATGCACAGTTTATTTCTGAACCCTGTCACCCTTTTAAAGAAGCATTACAAATAATTGTATGACATTATGTGGTCTGGAAGCACTGAAGTTTATTAGGAGCAATCAGACCAAGAATGCCTTTTGTCTCCTGTGAGTTTGTTGACTTTTGTGCTGGCAGATACCATTATGGCTAAGAGACTGGGCTTCGGCTTTTAACCAAAAAAAGGTGGGGGCATGAGAGAAGAGCAGAAACAGCAAATAAATTATATATATATATATATATATATATATAAACTCATGTATATATAATACATTTATAAGTATATTTATATTTATTTAATATAAATATATATTATATACTTTATATATATATATAATTATAATTATATAATTATGAGTATGAAAGTGCCCCCTCAGGAATCCTAAATCTATCTCCAAGTGCTAACCAAAGCAGTCCTTCAATGAAAAAGAACAATTATTTATACATTTTAAACTTTCTTTTTTAATAGATATGGGGTTTCACCCTGTTGCCCAGGCTGGAATGTGATGGTGCAATATCTCACTATAGTCTAAACCTCCTAGGTTCAAGGGATCCTCTCACCTCAGTATCCCAAGTAGCTAGGACTACAGGCATGTACCAGTACACCCATCTAAGTTAAATTATTTTGGAGACTAGGGTATCACTAAATTTCCCAGGCTGATCTTGAACTCCTGGCCTCAAGTGGTTCTCCTGCCTCAGCCTCCTGAGTAGCCAGATTACAGGACAAGCTACATTATAGGACAGCTACATTACAGAACAGCTAATTATGATTTTTTTTCATCCTAGATTATACATCCTATTCCTTTGTAGCTGTTCAACTTGAATAATGCATGTAATCTAACCTCATAACCTCACCAGTACACTTTTGCCCTGGTGTTGGTCTGGTTGCTCTACCCCTAGTGCTGGTCTGCCCCATCCCAGCATGAAGATGACAGCCCTTTCTGAGTGGCTCTAAGAAGGTCTTTGAGGTTTTGATCAATTCTAACCTGGGATGGGTGTCCAGGTTATTAGGAGCAAACTGGCATGTGCCTGTATTAACTTTTCAGGAATTTGACCTTCTTATCTGAGTTTATACTCAAAGCTGTTTGTTAAGTAACCATTTCTGGTGTTACGATCATGTCTTGCAAAGACTTGGTGAACATTTTATAGGTAGCAACCTATTCTAGAATCCTTTAGAACTTGATTTTACTTGTAATGGGACTGTATGGTATCTGCTTCCTTAGGAAACATGGAAAATCAATTTCAAATCTCAAATGCAAACTCAAAGTAAACATATATTGCTATTGTTTTCATAAAGTAATTCCCAAAAGTCTTTGTTTCTTGACATACTATCTAAATCTAAACTATCTTTAAGAAAAGTTTTGAGATGCATATACATTTAGATTATTGTAAACCTACGTCTTAAAAATTGTAGTTTCATTACTGATTTTTAAGTGAAAGAGATTGGCTTAAATGGGAAACCAGAATATTAGTTAATATTAATGACTAATATTAAGGTCTGCTAATATTTAACACATAAAGGAAGGAAATTTGGTTCTAATTCAGATTATAAATAAAAGAAAATGCCTTTCCTTCTCTTTTGATATTAAGGGAGAGATTTAAAAACTATATATTGTTTATTCTGTAAACTCTGGATTTAACTTAAAAATACACTTAATATCATCTAATCCTCTCTTTATTAAATTTTCACACAAGTACCTAACATCAAAGACTTTTGTATTTTCTTTAAGCCTTAACTGATATTTTAAGTTTCTCTAAATGTCCCTTTCCTTTCTTTTCACCTCAAGTTAAAAATACAAAATTGGCTAGATCATGTTTTGTGGTAAAACCCAGTACACTGCTGATGAGGTTAATCAAATGCTTGCCCCCTGCATTGAAATAAGGAATGCGAATTAAGTTACCTAAGAAGGAAGGTTCAGAGATGAGGATTCACTCAAGATCAGTAAGGAAAATGAGCCATATTTTCCAAATACTGGGAGAAAAGCTCAGAAAACTATAATTACCAAAACTACGTGAGTGGTCTTACAACTATTTTTAAATAACTTTTCAAAAGACCAGAAATGTCATATGTTTAGATGTATGTATCTGACAAGAAACCAGATTGCTTCTCAATCATTTCATATATTATTTTCTCCTAATGATTTTCTGCCTAGGTGACCTATTTAATTTATACACATTCATGCTAGCTCAGACTGGTCAGCTTTTTTGATGTCTACAAGACACATTTCTTAAACACAATAAATAATCACACTTTACCAAAATTTCATATAGATGCCCACTTTAAAATACACAACAGGGAAAACCACACATTTATAACTAGACTGTTCAAAGGACAGAAGTTCTCATCAAATCAGTAATTATTTGTGGATCCATGGAGCCCACTGTGTAGCAAGTACTGAGTGCTGAGAGTCAGGATAGTGTTGGCTGAGAACTGGCCTGTCCTTCAAAGGTTTCGCAGTCTAGGGAGGGTGACTTTATAAGCTATATCAGCAAGTAAATTAAAATAGGGTGTGATGATTATAATAATAGATGTGTTGAAGGTGCAGAGAAGTATCCCCAAAGAGAGGGGTTAATTGTAGTGGGTGGGAGGTCCTGAAATACTTCTCAGAAGTGATGACATCAAAGCTCTGTTTGAGCTTATTGGACATATAAGTTAATGATGCATTCAGTTGCAAGTAACAGAGCACCTTCAGATATCCACCTGGCTCACTCTTTGACTTCATTCAAGTCTGCTCAAATAAGCTCAGCAAAGCTTCTATGAATGATCTATATGAATTAGCCTCTCATTATTCTCTGTTCCCTTACCTTGCTTTATTTTATGCATAATGATTATCACTACCTGGCATATTATATTTATTCTTTTATTTGTGTAGTGTATGTCTTCTCTGATTTGGTTCATATGCTACGAGGCCAGGGAGGTTATGTGTTTCATATACTACTTTATCCCAAGCATTAGGGGCACTGTCTAAATAATTCAATATTAGTTGAGTGTAGTCCCACCAACCATGGTTTAAGTAATAAAGATATTTAATATCTCACAAGACAAGAAGCTTGTTGACAGGTAGTTTCAGGGTGCTATTGCTCAGTATTTTCATATTTTGTAGTTTTTATTGAGACAGGCTCTTGCTGTGTCACATAGACTGGAGTGCAGTGGCATGATCTCAGCTCACTGCAACCTCCACCTCTCAGGCTCAAGCAATCCTCCCACCTCAGCCTCCTGAGTAGCTGGGACCACAGGTGTGTGCCACCACGCCCAACTAATTTTTGTATTCTTTGTAGAGATGGGATTTCGCCCATGTTGCCCAGATTGGTCTCAAACTCCTGAGCTCAAGCAGTCCACCACCTTGGCATCCCACAGTGCTGGGATTACAGGCATGAGCCACCATGCCCAGCCAGTATTTTCATTTGAGACTTGTGCATTTTCTGTTTTCCACACATCTGTCTTCAGAGTATTACTTTTTTGTCCTTGGACTTGCCACCTAAAGTCTCAAGAGGTTAATAAAGCGCCAAGCATCACATCTTTCACAGCCATGTTCAAGGGCAGAAAAGGAAGAAACTCTCTAGGGAGCCCTCCCCAAGTGTATGTCTCTTCATCAGGCGAACAGATTGTTCCCAGAAGCTCTGCCTGCAGATTTCACCATAGGTCTCACTGGTCAGAGCCAGCAGTGTGAGAGGCCAGGAAAGCAAGAAGAAGCAGAGGAAATGAAGTTACCATGAAGGCTTAAACTAATTATGGTCTATCCTTCGGGGCTGGGCATATTGTGTATGGTTTATCCAAACAAAATCAGGACTTTTAAAAAATGTAGTAAATAACAAATCTAGAGAATAAAAACTGTAAAGTAAGTAAAAACTAGTAGGATTCTAGGTAATTTATTTTTTATGTCAATATGAAAAATATATACAGTAAAACTGGTAAGATTAATCATTGACATTTTCTGTTGTAGCCAAAAAGGTGTATTTTCCCATTCATTCTCTACCAATATCATTTTTTTTTCTGAGATGGAATCTTCATCTGTCACTAGACTGGAGTGCAGTGGTATGATCTTGGCTCACTGCAGCCTCCACCTCCCGGGTTCAAGTGATTCTTCTGCCTCAGCCTCCCGAGTAGCTGGGACTACAGGTGTGCACCACCACACCCAGCTGATTTTTGTAAACCAATATCATGCATTCTCACCAGTAGTATCATAAAGAACAATTGAAATCTGATAATCAAGGAAGAATTTCTTACACATTTGATGTAATAGTTTAATTTCTAAAGCTCCATATAAAATTTGTCAGAGGTGTCCCTTGCTGTAGACCACAAACTCAGAGATTCAGACAACTGGGTTCAATAAGTAAAATCTTCCTTGAATATCCTTCCTCCTAGAAATTAGCATGTCCCGTAGATCATTTCACAGTGTTCCTACTTTCTCTGGGCCAAAAATAAATAAATAAATCACAGAAATATCTTAGAAAATAAAGATGTCTTCTTCCCATAATTGTAGTCATCAGTAAAATATATATTTGAAATTTGAGATCAAGAAAAGGTAGAATTGATTTTCAGTACCATTAATAATGTATGCATATTATGCACTGGACATATGATTCCTGTCCTCAACAATGTGACCCCCAAAACCGGGATCTTATATATGCCCTTGTTTAGGGGACCAGAGACAAGATGCAAAATTCTTGATTTAAAAAGAAAAGAAAAAAAGAAACACTATTCACATTTCTTCTTCCTTCCCCGCATGTATCATTCCCTCCCTCTTTCCCTCTATCTCCCCAACACCCCCATCTTTCTCTGTCTTTCCCCCTCAGCCTCTTCTCTCTCTCTTTCTCTACCTTTCTCCTTTTACCTCATCCCTTCACCCTAACCATTGCTTTGTATGTAGGAAAAGAAACAATAGCTTATTGCTGTGTGGGTGTTCCTGAAATTACTACTGTCCCTGTGGGTGTTTTGAGGTAACTCTTACCTCCTTTAGCTGGATCAAAGTGTGCTGTTACATCAGCCAATAAAAAAGTAATTTCCCCTCAAGGAAGGAGCTAGTAGACCTTCCACCTACATAAAATTTACTAACTTTGTGGTGCCCATGTGATTACTATTCTAATGATTGCTTATTTCACCACAAATAGCCAGTCCTGGATAGGACTTTCATTTATTGTACCTTTTTCTAACCCTCTTAGGGAACAAAAGTTAAGGCATAATTCTGACCATTGGGAATATGACACAGACACTCAGGTGGGAAGATGGGAAGATGAGGAGAGGGCAGGTGGTGAGGAGAGAGGGTGTAGCTCTACCAGCCAGCTCGCCGTCTCCTAAGCTCCTCGGAAGAGCACATTTTCCAGAAGTCTCCCACCAGAGAATATCCCTTTAGATTAGTTCTGTACATAGGTAGGCTATGTCGGTACTTAATTTACCCATAGCAACAAAGGTATACTGGGAGTTTGGGCTGTATTGGTGAAGCTAGTGCCACGTGAGGAAACTGAAGACAGCTGTGCCACATGGGGAGCAGAAGGAGCCCTTCAGCCTTGGTCTGCTTTTGCGCTTTTCTGGATTCTCTGCTACTTTGTTCATTTTTGCCCAGAAAAAACTGGAGAGGAATGTGAAATATGAAAGAATCCTAGACATGAATGAGTGGCAGGCCCAAGTTTAAAGGCATGATGAGAGAGGAGTTTTATCACCTTGCCCGTTGATCCTAAGAACATCTCCCCTTCCCTTTGTCTCCCTTAAAAATCAACTACAATATGCAAAGACTGCTTTCGCTCACACACAACTCAAAAGAAAGAAGAGTCATCGCTCCCTTGCCCAGAGGGTACCGTGAGCATGTACAGGCCCAGGGGCTTTCTTTTACACTAGAGGATAAAATTAGCACTGAGTTAACAACGGAAAGTGGCCTCCAGACTCATTAATAAAGCAACGTTTTGGTCTGAATATTCAGAAATACTATCTGCACCCACCCATTACCTCAGAGTTCTGAACTCCAATGAACAGAGTGCTTGCTCTTAGTAACCACGGTTCTGTGCTATATAATGAAGTTTTTTGTCAATGACAGATGACATATAAACAGTGGTCCTGTAAGTTGATAAAACTATATTATGGGCTCGACATGGTTGCTCACACCTGCAATCCAGCATTTTGAAAGGCTGAGGCAGGCAGATCACTAGTGCCCAGGAGTTTGAAACCAGCCTGGGGAACATAGTGAGATCCCATCTCTACAAAAAAGAAAAGAAAAGAAACATTTACAAAAATTAGCTGGGTGTGATGGCACACACCTGTAGTCCCAGCCACTTGCAAGGCTGAGCTGAGAGGATCCCTTGAGCCCAGGAGGTGGAGGTTTTAGTGAGCTGAGATTTGTGCCACTGCACTCCAGCCTGGACGGTGGAGTGAGACCCTGTCTCAAAAATAAAGCAAAAAGCAAAAAATTGGATTAGGGGTCAGATATAGTGGCTCATGCTTGTAATCTCAGTGCTTTGGGAGGCTGAGATGGGAGGATTACTTGAAGCCAGGAGTTCCAGGCCAGCCTGGGGAACAGCGAGACCCTGTTTCTAGAAAACATTTTAAAAGTAGCATGCACTTGTAGTCCCAGCTACATGGGAGGCTGCAGTAAGATGATTGCTTGAGCCTAAGGGTTCAGCTGAGTGAACTATGATCACTTCACTGCACTCCAGCCTGGGCAACAAGAGCACGACTGTGTCTCCAAAAAAAAAAAAAAGAAAAAGAAAAAGGAAAAACCAACAACATGCTTTTACTATGTTTAGGTATATTTATGCAAATACTTACTGTTATGTTGCAGTTGCCTGTAGTATTCAACAGTTTGTAGCTTAGGAGCAATAGGCTGTACCTTCTACAGAGCCTAGGTATGCAGTAGGCTATACCACCTAGGTTTGTGTAATTCCACTCTATAATGTTTACAAGATTGTAAAATAGCCTAATGACACATTTCGCAGAACGCATCTCTGTTGTTGAGTGATGCATGACTGTGCTCTAAACTTTTTGACAAACCTAACCTAACTTTGTTTTTCGTCGTTTGCCTGATAGCCATTTTTAGCTACATACATAAGGATTGAGCTGACCAAAATTTCTAACTTTGGAGAAGTATCAGAATAAGAATAGGAGTTGTGTAGAATCTGGATCAAAAATAACTGCTTATCTTTTTCCTGGAGATGGCTTAACAAAAGACTGCGTTCATTTGTGCTTCTGTTGTCTACCTTTGATACGCTGTTTCACACTGTAGAGCCAATGGCTTTATCCAGTTTTACAGGACAGCTTGCAAAGTGTTAAGTTTTGACAAGACAAGAAAATCTTTCCTGCTTTTGTCTTCTCATTTCAAATATTGCTTGCAGATTTAAGCTACTACGTGTTGACCCAACGTGCTTTTCATACGTGAAAATAAGGTTATATCAGTAGAATTAGATACCTTTAAAAAATTGGTGGCAAAATGTATCCAGTATATCATCTGTAAATCATCCCTGGGCTTCCAAGAAGGCACAATTTGTAGCTACACAATTACAAAAAAAAACCATTTTTGGCAAGAAGTGATCCAATGCATTCCACAGAAGCAGCAGCATCCTAAAAACTGAACAATGTCTACCTCATGAAATGTTTTACTAAGAATTCCGAAAACTCTGCTTTATCAAGAGATAGTTTTAAGTCAAATCTGTTTTTCTTTTTAAATTTATAATTGAGCCCTCCACCTGTTTTAAACAAAGATTTGAGGTGGTGTAAGTCAAATCTGTCACTCAGGCAAACACTCTAGCATCCTGAGCCCTATTGTTCATCAAAGGCCTTCAGTAATTAATCTTAGCTTTTTGGGTAAATGCCTTCTACATTATGGTGTAAGAAAGGTAGAGCGACTTTCTTATGCCTTTTATCCTAAAAAGGGAGAGAAGTAAGAAAAATGGGAAGAAACCTTCAATAGACCTTCTGGCAAGTTCTCTTGTTATATACTGAGTCCTAAGTACCAGTCACTGAGCTAACCACTATCATACGAGTTCACTGACTCTAGAAGAGGATCTTACCTAATAAATAAGAGCCACTGAGCAGCAGGAAGCCACTTGTCCCTACAGATTGTGGTGTTAGGAAGAAGACTGGAGCCCATTAGGTTGGGCAAACTGCTGCCATCCAGGCTGTAGCAGCTGGTTCTTTCTCTCCCTCTGTCCTATTGAAAGAAAATGCCTGCCCTGTTGGATCTGGTCAGTGATGTTTGATGAACAATGTTTGTGCTTGAAGAGTCTCAAGCAAAAAAAGATAGTAAGAGAGGAGAGAGAAATAAAAGCTTAAGATGGAAAATAAAAATCACCCACATGAAGTAGATTTACATTGGATCCCCAGGTTCCCTTCACAGATGAGCATCGAAGCAGACGTTTCTCCCCAATCTTGACACCTTCCTGAACTGCTGAGACTCAAAGTTAATTAGTTTAATGTAACTTCATGTCTCTTAATTGATGAAAAGTGATTTTCAACAACAAAAATATCTATAATTGGGCTGCGATTCTAGATGGGGCCTAAGCAGATGACAGGGAATTCGGGTAGACCAAATGCCAAGGAAAAATGCTCTGAAGTGCTCTCAAGCAGACAGATGACAGACACGTGGACAGTACCTATGCATCTTTGAGTCATGTTGGTTCCAAAGATGACCATTTGCTTACTAACATCTCCCACTTTATTTATACAGCATAGATCATCATAGAAAAAACTTAAAGGCAAACCATAATAAGCACTTGTTACCCTTATGGTAAGAAAACCCCACAGAAAAGTATTAGAAAAGCCCTCATACAACTACTCATGTTTGGAAAATAAATCACAATTGTGCTTGTAAGTGTGCTCGCATTTAGAAGTGTTCGTGTTCTGCATGTAAATGGCAAATTGTTCACAGAGAAAAACAGTAAAAATCATTGATATGTTATTGATAGGATACCAAGAAACAAATATACAAGCCTCTCCAAAAGTTCTTTTCCCATTGCAAATTATGTGTATAACTTGCTGTGTATTTTCCTAGTTTTTAATGTATATAATCTAATAAACAAAACACAGAAAACCATAGCCTTCCTCTTCTCCTAGTCCCATAGCAATTCCAGAGCAGTGAGATAGCCATTTGTGGGTGTCCTAGTGTTCTTGGAAGCACCAAATATTCTCATAACCCAGGACACTCTGTTTTGTTAGTCTATTTTGAGATAATCTTTCTCTCAGTAAATGCACTTTTGCTAATGAAATGATTATAGACTAAAGGTAAAACAGAAAGATAAGGAATTTATGATGTGAAAAAATTGTCAGGTGTACTAAAAAATTTTCAGATTACCTAAACTCTCCCTAGGGGCAATAACTTTGAAGAAGCCAAAAGGGAAGCTGAATTCTGGGTGAACTTGAATTGGATGATACTAGTGGCAGGTAGTCAAATTACTATAATCTGATGAATTATTTTGCACAGTAGGGATTGACTGGCTTGGTAGACCAGAATGCTTTCTTGGGTGGCCAGAGAACCCTTTACTGTCTATAGAACTGGCGATGCATTTTTGTTCTTTAATGCCCATAAACCTACTTAATATTATGATCATTTTTCTCCTGTTAACGTATCATTCTTGGATAGGCTGTATTTTATTTGATTAGCCTTCACTTTCCACTGTTATGGTAGTATTCTGGTCAGTAGTATTCTGTTACTCTGCTACTAAACCCAGAGCATCGAATATAGGCATTAACACATAGTCATCTAATATAGGATGCTTCTTAAAAAGCATGGTCTAATTTATTAATTAACTTTTACTAGACTGGATTAAATTAAATTTTTCTTACTTTGATCCTCAGGTAACTGAGATGTGTTTAGCTGGATATCTCTCCTGTGTAGTTAAAGCTACCCTTTGGATATTCATATTAATATAATTTTATCTGATAACTATAGTCCCCTTTTATTTTAAAAATGAGAAGAAATGGCCGGGCGCAGTGGCTCATGCCTGTAATCCCAACACTTTGGGAGGCCGATGCAGGAGGATCACCTGAGGTCGGGAGTTTGAGACCAGCCTGACCAACATGGAGAAAGCTTGTCTCTACTAAAAAAATGCAAAATTATCCGAGCATGGTGGTGGGCCCCTGTAGTCCCAGCCACTTGGGAGGCTGAGGCAGGAGAATGGCTTGAACCCGGGAAGTGGAGGTTGCAGTGAGCCGAGATCATGCCAATGCAACTCTAGCCTGGGCAACAAGAGTGAAACTCTGTTTAAAAAAAAAAGTGAGAAAGAAAGACAGTAAGAGTTTAATTATCCAGTGATTTTATGGTGAAGAGAAGGTCCAAATAGTTTTTTCAAAAAGAAACTTAAATCAATGCTAATTGATAATGGTTCCCTAACATATTAAAAATACTCTTATGTGAGGTTTATGACTATCTGTTTAATTATTTTGCTTATTGTCACTTGACAGAGAGTGAAAGAAGCCTTGCTTTATTTACTTTGGAGTGGAGTTCAATTCTAAATGAATCTAACTTTGAGCCCATAACAGGAGGGTTAGTTATTAGAATGGTAAAATGATCACCTTATGGGATGATCTCACCTGTGTGAGGCATAAATCAACCAGATGTACAAAAGTTTCCTCCCTCCAAGCCTTATTTTTGCCACACCCTACCCTCTCACAATGCACACCACCTTGCTAACCAGACCCTTCAGACATTGCTTTACACAAAATAAGACTGCCACCAGTAGAAGCCAAGCCCAGGCAATTTGGGTCCTGTAGGTGGGAAAGAAAATCAGACCTAATAGTTGTCATTCTCACGTTTCAGTCGGTGGTAAAACTGGCCAGACATGCCTGGGGCTGTGAGAAGAGACAGAACTGGAGGAGTGTGGCATGACTGGTGCAGTTTCAGCCTAAAGGCACAGGGATGACACAGGGTACAACCTCAGGAACCCCATCTGCAAATCCAGAGACAGCTGGTCATGGGGATCCAGCCATGCAAGCTGGCCTTCTGGGGAAAGATTTCCACTCAAAGATGAAGTAAAAATATGATAGGAGCCTATTAACTAAAATTTGAGTAAGGAAGGGGATGTGCAAGCTACAAGATAAGACCCAGGTATCAGTTAGGACCAACAAGTATTCTAAATCACGATTGCTTCTGTTTCTTATGGATATGAATTTCCTAGAGGGAAGATGTACCTGGTCAAATAATCCTGGTTGAAATGCTTGAGGTTTATTTATTAATGCATTTATTACTATCAAAGACAAGACTGCTGCTACCCTGTGACCTTGTAAGGCATATTCAATCCAGAGGACCCACTTGATGATTTTTCACCGCATGTGACCATTTTCATTTGCCTTTAGTTTTTTCTAGAATGATTAAATTTACTCGCCAAAAGTTCTTTGAGTCCTGTAAATGATTACATTTACTCGCCAAAAGTTCTTTGAGTCCTGACTATATGCAGGCTTTTCTGGGGGACCCAGAACTAGCTATGAAATAGTCTCTGGGATCTAATTTATTTATTCAACCAATTATTAATACATTTAAAAGTATCTAGTATCTAGTATGTACAAAAAGTGTTTAAAGAAGTTGAAAGTGGCCAGGTGTGGTGGCTCGTGCCTATAATCCCGGCACATTGGGAGGCTGAGGCTGGAGGATCGCTTGAAACCAAGAGTTTGAGACCAGCTTGGGAAATCAAGTACAACTCTCTCTGCTCCCCCCACAAAAAGGTTAAAAGCATAGGGGTCTCACTGCCTGACCTCACATTCTGGTTTGGACATTTATTAACTTTTTGACTCTGGGAAAGTTACTAAAATGAAAATTTTCTAAAGATCTGTTTTTTTCATCTGTAAGACTAGGCAAAATAATAGTAGCTACCTTAAAGTAGTGATGATTCTTAAGATCTTGCTTGTGAAATCTCTGGCCCATACATTGTAAAGACTAAACAAAGGCAACCCAGCCTCAATAAAGCACTGAGAAAGAGTGCATGCATATAATATTCTCAAAATGACAAACCTGTAGTGATGAAGAACACATCAACAGTTGCCAGGGGCTAGTTCAGGTTGTGGGGAGGATGTGACTATCAAGAGTTAGTACCAGTCCTGCCTGGGTGATAGAGGGAGACTCTGTCTAAAAAGAAAAAAAAAAAGTACCAGGGAGTTTCTTTGTGATAATAGAATGCTTCTGTATCCTGAGTAGGGCAGTCGTGATACAAATGTATATATGTGATACTGCTCCCACCCCTACCAAAAATGAGTGCATGTAAAAGCTGGTGAAACCCAAATTTGGTCTGTAGTTTATAGTGTCGTATCAATGTCAATTTTCTGGTTTTGAGGATGTACCATGGCTACGTAAGATGATACTGGGGAAAGCTGGGGGAGGGATACACAGGAACACTGTGTCATTTTTCAATTTATGAGTCTTAGATTATTTCAACATAGAGGGTTTGTTTTGTATTTTTGTTTTGATTTGTCTTGTTTTTGAGATAGTATCTCTCTCTGTAGCCCAGGCTAGAGTATAGTGGCGTGATCTTGGCTCACCGCAGCCTCCACCTTCCAGGTTCAAGTGATTCTCCTGCCCCAGCCTTCTGAGTAGCTGAGATTACAGGCATACACCACCACATCTGGCTTTTTGTGTGTGTGTGTCTTTAGTAGAGATGCAATTTCACCGTGTTGGCCAGGCTGGTCTCGAACTTCTGGCCTCAAGTGATTCACCTGATTCGGCCTCCCAGAGTGCTGGGATTATAGGTGGGAACCATCAAAATACAGTTTAAAAATATAAAGCATGAAAAAAGATGTGACAGTGTAACAGAGAAGAGATAGATTTTTCTCTGCCCTTATGGAGTTTATATTCTACTGTGAAGAGAAACCAGTAATTACACAGTCAGTTATTTCGTGGTAACTGTGCTCAGCGTTAAGAAGCAAAAACATAACATGCTATGAGAGCATGTGCAAAGACAAGGGGCCTGAAGCTGAGTCCGCTCAGGAAAGACTTCTTAGGTGGGGGGATATCTAAGCTCCCAGTTCTAAGGTAAGGTGAGCTGGGTGGGATGGTGGGAGGCTTTCTAGGGAAAGGGAGCAACATTGATCAGGACCTGGAGGGTGATAGAGCCCTCAGCAGCTTAGAGGAACTGGCCATCATGCAAGAGTCAGAGTTAAGTCAGCTAGTGTTACAAGCACAGTGCTGTGGGGGTCAGGGAAAGAAGTAATTATGTCTGACAAGACATGATGGTAGCAGTGGATAAAGCTTAGATTTTGAAATGGGTTGTTTTTTAATGAATTTAAAGCTGCAATTATAAAACCCACAAAGGAATGAATGCTTCGAGTATGTGATAAGTTTGGGAAGCCACACATAGTCCGGTGAAGAGGGTCCCTGGAAGAAGCTGGAAAGGGACTGGGAAAAGCTTTTGGGGCTTGACCACAAAGGGGGTTTGATTTTTTTTTTTTTGTCCTGCAGGCCTGGAGAAACCATTGGGACTTTTGAGCTGGCAGGTTCTTCAGAGTTAACTCAGAAGCCAAGATAAAGCATAGATGGAGTTAAAGAGAACTGAAGCCAGTGAACCTGGCCAAGAGGCTACTGCAGGAGTCCAGGATAGGGACAGTAGAGCCTGAAGCTGGGGTGAAGGCAGTGGTACTGGGACAGGGAGTGACAAGCCTCATGCCAGCAGGCCCAGCAGTGGGGGCCTCAGATCCTGGAGCATCTCTCCTAGTATTTAGGTTGCTGCAAATGTAATTGTGGTTTTTGCAGTTTATCCCTCTGAGATCTCATGTAGGTATGTAAAAAACATACATGTAACACATCTACTGTGGCTTTGTTAGAAATTGGGAAATTGGAAAGAATGCATACAATGGGGTTCTGTGGAGCACTTAAAAACATGGAGTATGTCCTTAAAATATTAGGTCAGAAGAATTGCAGAAGATAGGTATAGCATGACCTAATTTCATTGAATAATGTGCTGAGTGGATTTTACATACATAGAAAAAGATCTTGAAAGATATACCTCTCTCCCTTTGACAATAAAGATCTTTGCAGGTGGAGATTGTAAAGAATGTTTACTTTTCATACATTTCCTTATGGTGATTTATGTATTCCAAATGTGTTCATGCTTTAAAATATCTGTCTGTTGCTCTTCTACATGAATGATGTTGTCTTAGATTGGTCTCCTGTGACCAGGCTCTGAGATGGAGACCACAGGCAGAAGGAGGCAGCCCTTGGGACGTACCCATGTTAGGAAGTGAGGAAGGCAGCATTGGGCAGAGAGGGAAGCTCACTCACCCATGTTGCAGTTGTAATGGAGGCATACTAGGAGCTCTTGAGCTGGAACGGCCCTTCAGAGTCATCCTAAATTGAGGCAATGGGACAGGTCTTTGTATCCTTGTGTTAGGCAGTCATTGGGTTTGGACTGCCTTGAGGAGGGAGCATGACCTTGGGCAAGTCTATTCTCTTAAGCTGAGGGCAACGCCCATTGAAGGTTGCAGCTGAGAGTGGCCAGCCACTTACATTCCTAAGCACTGGCCAGTGGATGCCCTGACTCCGAAGAGGGGATCTAAGAAAGCACTACAGTATCCATTACAGTTATTTGGTTTAAGTTTACAATTTATTTTCAGACCTTGCTTAATTATCTGAGCTTCACTTTCACTAATACAAAGATAAAGGAGGAAAAAATGATAATCTCAATGTGGAAAAAAAATTAAACGAAATCAGACCTTTTTGATTAAAAAAGTCTTGGGAATTAGGAGTGAAAAGCAATTTCTTTGACTTGATAAAGAGTCCATTCTCCAGGCTGCCCTTTCTCTGAAGGTGCAGGCCCTCTGTGGGCAAGGCTCTTCTGGTTTAATGTTCCTCCCCCACGTTGTGTGGCCTCAAGGCCTTGCCTTCCATTCCCTAGACCACAGTCCACAGAGTGCTCTGATTGTCTTTTTGTCATTTGCCTCCAGAAAGTCCCAGTTTCTGAGTTTGCCACTGTTTTCGTTTTTCCTCTATTCTATTTTTTTTTCCTTTCTCTTTTGGGGCTCCTAGTGATTTCCCTTCCTTTCTTGTATGCTCAGCAATACATTTAAAAGTATATTTGTGGTAATTTATTTAGCACCTAGTGTTTCACAGTGGGAAGGTTTTTCAGTGTATCTAGTCCACAGTTCGGCAGAAAGCTAAACCCCCACTGTCTTCACCAAAGGTAACTTCTCCTGTTACTGCCTCTAATATGACTTTCAGTTTTATTTTTTATTTGTTTCGTAAGTTCATTCACCTTTATCCTCTTCTCCTCTTGCTCTATCTTCTTTCGAGTCTCAGTTTTTCTTCTTTGACCTCTTTTCTTTAATGGAGAATTATTTGATCATGAATTATACCTATAGGGGAAAACTTTCTGGTTTGTATCATTCAGCTGACTTTTTAAAATCATACTCCTCTTTATGTTTTTTGTGGTATGTATGATTACATTCCACACTGTTTCTTTTCTTGTGATTATGCATCGTTAAATTGATTTGTTCTTACCAAGCCAGCTGTTTGTGAAAGGATAGAACTGGAGACAGGCTAGGGAATGGGGCTAGGGCAGCTTGAATTTCCATCTATTTTCCACCACTGCCTTGTCCTGGAGAACGGACTCTGTGTGGGCTCAACTTATTTCTCTCTCCTCAGCTCATTTTTATCACAACTCTTTTGGATGGTAACATAAAGCTTGGTCTCCCTTCAGCTGAGCATGAGCCATATGTTCAGGTTTGTCACCACCACCCTTTTCTTGTTGACCTGAATACACCCACATCCTGTTCTTGCAGAGATGACACACTAGCCCCTTTCCACATTTAGCGCCATCACCTCTGACCCCTGACACCAAGCAGAGATGGGAGCGTTTCCCCAGTGCTCCCATGCATAGAGACTCATGTTCCCAGCAAGGCTCATTTAATGTCCTTCAGGGTTTGCCACCTGTAAAGAGCTGTCTGTTCCACTCACTCAGCCAGAGAGCTATGGGATCTTGCTTCTTCCGTCAGTCTCCCCATGTCCTCGATTAATTTTCCTAACACTTGGCATCCTTTTTAAAGAGTGATGTTTGGATTATGGGTGCTTCCTACTTTCATCAGTTTCACCTCTGTTTCTCATTCATCTAATTTTTGGTTGACTTCAGGAAAGAGAGCTTTCAGTCCTGCAATTTCAGTCCAGAGGATTATTATAGGATGATAGAAGACGTAAGCAGGTAAGGAAGGAGCTATCTGATGGGCGATCTGAGAAAGGCTGGGCCATAAGAGTAGCCTGGAAAGAAGGAGATTTCTTCCTTACATATAGAAGGACAAAAGTCCGCAGGGAACATCCAGGAGGAATTTTAGGTCGATTGGAAGAAAAGAAGTAAAATCGTACTTGTTCCTGTGGGAGATAGGAGTCTGGCATGTACAAGGAACAGCAATATACTTTATTCATTTATTCAGCAAATTTTTATCACATCCATGCTGTATGCCAGGCAGTGGGGAATGAGTAATGAACGGGAAAAACCAATTCCTGTTCTCTGATACTTTACTTTCTCATAGAGGAGCCACAAAACAAGGAAAAACTTAGCAGTGGCAATGACAGCAAGAGCCTGTTTTCTGCCAGGTTCTATAATAGACAATAACAGAGCAGTGGAGGGGCTAGTGGCGGTTTCCATGTGGAGGTGGTATTTCAGCTAGGCCTAAAAGAACAAAGAATCCAGCCATGTGAAAGGAGAGGAAGAGCATTCCTGGCACAGAGTAGAAAATGCTATGGCCCTGAATCAGGAAACAGCTTAATAATTTTCAGGAACAAACAAATGACCAGTTTGACTTGAAGGCACAAGAGAGAACGTGGCACAGACCAAGGCTGGAGAGAAAGGCAGGAACCAAATCATATAGGTGTTTGTAGAAGCTGGGTTTCCATTATATCTTTACTTCCTTAGTCAGTAGAGATAATGAAGAACAGAAATGTAGACAAATACGGATAAATTATAAGTGTACCAAAAAGATGACAGTTAAAACCCATGGGAAAAAAGATCATATCAACACGTGCTTTGGCAATTCTCTGTATGGAGATTCTAGTTTTAATGTAATTTGGGCAGAATGCATAGCTTAAAAAAAAACACGACTCACAGACCCACATTCTAAGGAGAGGAATTTCATCTCATGGTTTTAGGAATGAATCCTAGAAACTGCTTGTCCTCTGGAACAAAGGAGACTGTGACATTTTAGCGAGCCCTATGCGTCACCGTGTGTTTCTGAATTTGAAGGTGTGGTTGAGGAAAATAAGCAGGAAGGAAAGGACTTGGACACTCAGGGTTCCATAGATCTGGAAAGTAAGAAGGCAAGGGCTGTGTTGAAGGAGACAGTCACTCTTTGCATGGGGCCATCAGAGACAAAGCCAGATAGCACGCACAACACCTGGCTTACTCTCATGCCCATGCTTCCTGTGTATTGCAAAGCGAAATCACAGTTGGAAACATTTCTAAAGATTACCCTTCTGCAGCAGAAAGGATTAACTGGAAAGTAAGTTAGGAAAGAGAAATCTGGAGGCAAGGTAATAGAGCCCCAAACAGGATTTAAGTCTTTTCTTATGAGTATTTGGTAAAGTCTGAGTACTGACATAATTTTAAAAGGGAATGCGTTACAGAATTATATCTAGTTGAAGCTGCAGAGTTTAAGGATGTATCAGTTTCTTCCCCTCTTCCTCCGTCCTTCCCTCCCTCAACAGTGAATGTTTGAGATCATGCTATCAGCCTTTATACACCAATCTATGGATAAGAGACTCTTCTTTTTAGCCTTCTTCGTGGCGAATTTCTCTCCAACATCCTTTGCATTCTAATTGGTCGTACTAAACTCCAAAGATTTTCCCATTAATCAGTAAAGCTTCTTCTTAGAAGTGGACTAAAGCTGAAGTTCCAGCTTCTGTCAGACTGCATGTTGGAGACTTCTTTCAAAAAGAGACAAGCTGTGAATCCAGTTTCCTTTTTGCATTAATTTCTAGTAGTTCTGGAGGTTCAAATGAGACATCAATGACTACCTGTCACTCAAGTGTTTTGTCTCAAAGCTTAAAGGACTGGAAAGTGACTGTGCTTCTTCCACTCTTAGTTCAAGTACAGTATTCTAGTCCTGGCAGCCAAGAAGCAGCAGGTGTAGGATGAGGAATAGCTTGGCCATTGCTCTTGGCCAGAGAAGGCACTCTTTACAACAGTGGAAGGTTTCAGTATCACTTAACCTATCCAAGAGAAACTATTTTTGTTCCATATCCATGCCCTGGTAGGAGAGTTCAAATTTATTTTGGGTTTGCTGATGGCTATACTATCAGGAGGATATCAGTGTGGGAAGCCAAGAAGCTACCATCTGTGCTGTGTGTATATCTAAAGAATTATTTAGAAGACTGATTACTCAGTTAGCTGTGCCTCCTGACCTTCTAGTATTACACTTACAAAGGTAGCTAACACTTTCTTGAAACTCACTTCACCTTTAATAACCCATATAATTCCCTTAATATATGGTAGGGATCAAAGTACTGACCAAGGCTTCACACCAAGTCTCATGTATTGTGGATGCTGTGAATGATTACTAGTGGTGAACAGAAAGTAGCTCCCAACAGTGGTATGTTAATAAATATTTAGCAATGGCCTCTCTAGGGAAAAAAATACCTGATTCATAGCATTTGCCAGTTTCCATCATGGAATATTAAGAACAAATAAACTCAAAAACATAGATGAAATATAGAAATTCCATAAGAGACAATAATGACCAAAATCAACTCAAGCGAAAGTAGGAAACCCAAACAGCCCTATATTTATTAATGAAAATGAATTCACTAATCTGCCCACAAGAAAAATTGCTAGTCCAGATGGCTTTACTAGAGAAGTATATCAATTGCACAAGGAATAGATTGTACTAATCTTGCACAAAGCCCTTCAGAGAATAGAGGAGGAAGCACTTCCCAACTCATTTTTTGATTCTAGAATTTATACTATTACCAGAATTAGGTGAAGACATCATGAGAAAAGAAAATTACAAATCAGTATACTTCATGAACAGAGATTAAAAGAAAGTCCTTTGCAAAGTGTCAGCAGATTGAATCCAGTAAAAACATATATATATATATATATATATATAAAATAATACATGATGAATATATATATATATATATAAAATAATACATGATGACCAGGAATGTAAGGTTGGTTTGACATTCAAAATCAATTGCTATAATTCGCCATATTAACAGAATAAAGAGGAAAAACTATGTGATCATCTCAAGATACAAAACAAAACATCTGAAAAAATTCAGAAATTCAGCACTCATTCATTGTGTGTGTGTGTGTGTGTATATAACTCCCAAATAAAGTAAGAATAGAATAGATTGTTCTCAACTTGATAAAAGACAACGAAAAAAAGCCTGCAACTAATATCAGACTTAAGTGTGAAAAGACTGAACACTCTCCCTAAGATAGAGACAAAGGCAAGGATGGCCACTTTTCATCACTTCTATTCAACATATTGCTACAGGTCACAGGCATTGCAATAAAGAAAAAAGAAGTAAAATACATAAAATTGTAAGGGAAAAACACTGTCTTTATTTGCAGATTGTGTAAGTATAAAAATGCAAGACTGTTTCTAAAATAGCTGCTAGAACTACTACGGGAATTTAGCAAAGTTGTAAGATACAATGTCAATATTGAAAAATCGGTTCATTTTTATGAACTAGTGAAAAAGAATGTAAAAAATGTAATACCCGGCCAGGCACAGTGGCTCACGCCTGTAATCCCACCACTTTGGGAGGCCAAGGCAGGCAGATCACGAGGTCAGGAGTTCAAGACCAGCCTGACCAACATGGTGAAACCTCATCTCTACCAAAAATACAAAAACTAGCCAGGTGTGGTGATGCAAGCCCATAATCCCAGCTACTCAAGAGGCTGAGGCAGGAGAATCGCTTGAACCCAGGAGGCAGAGGTTGCAGTGAGCCGAGATTGTGCCACTGCACTCCAGTCTGGGGGACAGAGCAATACTCTGTCTCAAAAAAAAAATTTTTTTTAATTAAAAAAATATATATGTATCTATATAAAATACTCTCCACAACAGCATCACAAAACATAAAGTATTTATGAATAGGTTCAATAAAATATATGCAGTATCTGTATATTGAAAACCACAAACATTGCTGAGGGAAATTAAGGAAGACCCAAGTAAGTAGAGATTCAAATTATCGTCATGGATTGGAAGATTCAATATTGTTAAAATGTTAGCTCTCCCCAAACAGTCACCATGAGAATTCTAGCAGGATATTTGTATAAATTAACCAACAGAGATTCTAAAATTTAAATGGAAATGCAAAGGACTTAAAACAGTCAAAACAATTTGGAAAGGCAGAACACAGTGGGAGCCTATGATAAGCAGAATTCCAACAGGACGCCAAGATTCCATCCCCTGCTGCACTGGCGAGTACAATCCCCTTCTGTAGAGTATGGGAGAGACCTGTGAATGCGATGGGATTTCACTCATTTGATTCGGTTATGTTATATGGCAAAGGTGAAGAGAGTTATACCAGCGGCTTCATCCAGGACTTAAGTGGCTTCATGCCTGTGTTTGGACACCCAGACCAAATGTAAACCTTTAGTCCTCACCCTCCAGAAACAGACATGCCTTAACCACCCTTCAGGTTAAGGCAAACACACATTTATTGCACAGTCTACCTTTGGGATCAGACCCGAGGAGGAGGTCCACAAATGCCCTGAGGCATACTCATGACTATGTGGACAGGAATTCCAGGCTCACAGTTACTTCAGGTGTGATCTCAAAGGGAAGAGGTGCGTGCTCTGTATAGGCAAGCCACTTGGCCGAGGGATCTTTTCACTCCATGGGAAGGCAGGAGGCTCAAGTTGGCTGGAATAGAGCCTCCCCAGATAGCACATGTCAAACTCATGTGTGCGTACGATCTTATTGAAATGTAGGATCAGAGCAAATCAGAGTGAGGCCTGTGATCCTGCACATTTTATTTTTATTTATTTATGTATTTATTAACTTTTTTTTTGAAAGAAAGAAAAAGAGAAAAGAGGAAAGAAAGAAAGAGTGAAAGAAAGAAAAAAAAAGAATGTAAGAGAGAAAGAGGAAGAGAAAGAGGGAGAGAGAACGGGATTCTTGTTCTATTGCCCAGGCTAGAATGCAGTCTAAAACTGGGTATTAAAAACCTCTTTTATGCCAATAATTGTGCTTAACAGTGGAGACAGGAAGGAATAAGGGATGAAAATAACAAAC